>JAXQQM020079856.1:0-15783 GCA_034641835.2 Pinus albicaulis
GCATGCACTACTACATTTGGCGGAAATTCTGACACCTGTTTCCGACGCTTTTGACCAAATGTCGGAAATTTTCCCAAATTTTTTCCATCCCGCCCGAAACCGTCGCTATACCGACGTCTATAGAAAAGTGTCGCAATACCAACACTTAAACTAGTGTCGCAATTGCGACGTTTAAAGGAAGACGTCGCAATTGCGACACCATGGCCCAAAGCGTCGCTATTGAGACGACTCTAAACGTCGCAACTGCGACACAATGTCTAGGTGTCGCCATTGCGACGTTTGGAGGCACCGTCCTAATAGCGACGCCTTTTCCGTCGTCGGTATAGCGACAGTTATTTTCGCGCTACATAAAAATACCAAACTTATATGGGCCCTACATAAAAATTCAAAACTTATATGCGCGCTACATAAAAATGTTTCGTATTTGTCGCAATAGCTACGTTTGATATCACGCGCGCATTCGCTCTCTGCTCTTGCAGAACAGCATTTTCCCTCAGCATTCGCACTCAGCTCTTGCAGAACAGCATTTGCCCTCAGCATTCGCCCTCAGCGTTCGCCCTCAGCTCTTGCAGAACAGCATTCGCCCTCAGCTCTTGCAAAATGCTAAGTTCTTACTGCAGGCCCTTCCTCCTATAGTAGGGTTGACTCTATTTGGGTTTTTTTGGTCAATTCCATTGGATTGTGTTAGGCTGTAGGGTTCTCTGTAGATGTCAAGAGTCGAGATTCAATACCCTCTATTATCTTCATCACCCAATACAAGATTTAAATTTTTCCCAAAGAAACGCTTATTAATTTGGCAGCCATTATTTCTCCCTGCTTTAAAAACCCTACATTTAAGTGAAAACAAGCATTGCATTTCTTCAAAATCTATTAATTTCAAGTGTACATGTTCTGCATTATAAACGTCGAATATCCGCAACGCATTGCTCTCCGCTCTTGCGAACTTTCCCATTCGCCTCGACGTCGCCTCGGCTCTTGCGGAACAACATTCGCCTTCGGCATGCTGCAAACAACGCGGAACAGCACGGTCGCCCTCGACGTCGCCTGAGCTCACACGAAATAACGTGCATACTGATTCGCCCTCAGCTCTTTCAGAACAGCATTCGCCCTGCATTCGCCCTCAGCTCTTGCAGAACAGCCTTTTCCCTCAGCATTCGCCCTCAGCTCTTGCAGAACAACATTCGCCCTCAGCGTTCGCCCTCAGCTCTTGCAGAACAACATTCGCCCTCAGCTCTTGCAAAATGGTAAGTTCTTACTGCAGGCCCTTCCTCCTATAGTAGGGTTGACTCTATTTGGGTTTTTTGGTCAATTCCATTGGATTGTGTTAGGCTGTAGGGTTCTCTCTAGATGTCAAGAATCAAGATTCAATACCCTCTATTATCTTCATCACCCGATACAAGATTTAAATTTTTCCCAAAGAAACGCTTATTAATTTGGCAGCCATTATTTCTCCCTGCTTTAAAAACCCTACATTTAAATGAAAACAAGCATTGCATTTCAACTACAAAAATCTATTAGTGTTCAAATGTACATGTGTGCATCACTTGTGTAGGGTATTCCTTTTCAACTTTCACATTATCCAAGAATGTGTGCAGTATAGTTCATATTTTTTGTGATTTAGATTATCTTGAAAAAGGAAAGGTAAATTATTTCCCATGGAAAAAGAAGGTTTTCCCTTTTTATAGGTTGTTTGGACTTACGTGGAAAAATTTATGGTATACCTTTCATATTATGTAGTTTAAATTTGAATTAACAGATTATTCTACATGAAAATATAATTACCTATGTGATGTCCTTCATCACTAATTAAAATTATAGGCTTTCAATTTCCTAGACTCTAACTCATCTGATGCTAAATTCTAGGTTCTCATTGGTGGATCACTCTTCCATTGATTTCCTTTCCCTCTAGATCTTGTCATACTTTAAAAGTCATCAATGATACATATATTATTTCAGGTATCCCAAAAGGCTTTATAGTATAACATATTGTGAAGTTTTTTTGACACTTGAGGATTCTTTTTAGAACTGCAACGTGGTCTATGCTATCGAGTTATATATCAAGCAACTTGTCCTTAATAACCACACTAATGGGGGTGCATTGGGTCCCTATAACAATAGTATAGCCCCTTATTATTGTTAGTGTAAACCCCTTATTGTTATTATTGTACCCTTGTAACCCCCATTTTGTTATTATTGTGCCCTTAAATTATTATTGTTAGGTCGGCTAAGTTACATTGTGGCCCACTAGGATTACATTATGGCCCCATGGACTCCTATATATAGAAAGGAGGTTTTGTGAATTGTATCATCCAAGAATTGTTCATTTATGTAATGTATTAAAGGTTGTCCCCTCGAAGTGGCTCATTTCTAAGGCGTTTATATCTCTTTTCTTCTCTTTTTGAGTTGGTTACACAACAGGTTCAACCAGTTTGAACTTGTTGGGACATAGCATATGAAGTTGTGGTGGAAAAATTTATGGTATACCTTTCATATTATGTAGTTTAAATTTGAATTAACAGATTATTCTACATGAAAATATAATTACCTATGTGATGTCCTTCATCACTAATTAAAATCATAGGGTTTCAATTTCCTAGACTCTAACTCATCTGATGCTAAATTCTAGGTTCTCATTGGTGGATCACTCTTCCATTGATTTCCTTTCCCTCTGGATCTTGTCATACTTTAAAAGTCATCAATGATACATATATTATTTCAGGTATCCCAAAGGCTTTATAGTAGAACATATTGTGAAGTTTTTTTGACACTTGAGGATTCTTTTTAGAACTGCAACGTGGTCTATGCTATCGAGTTATATATCAAGCAACTTGTCCTTAATAACCACACTATGAGGTAGGTTCAACCAGTTTGAACTTGTTGGGACATAGCATATGAAGTTGTGTGATGAGTCCATATCACGGGTCTATTATGGTGAAAAAAGTGAAGACATGTAATGATAGTTATTATGTTAACATTACTAGAAACATTTTCGAAATTATCCATGCTATCAAGATGTCAAAATTCCAGGCATTAGGTGTCAATACTTGTAGCTAATAGATAATAATAATAATATAAAAAATCACAACTTTATTCTTGAAATATGATTGTTACACATTGGTAACCTAGTTCATGAGTTACTATCACCCAAAGATTGCAAAACAAACTTAAAATATAAATTAAACCAACATGAGAATCCAACTAAGGGGTTCTCGACAAAATCATGCCATAACCTGGCATTTTGAAACCCAAATTTGAATCCATCATAAGTAATACAATGCAAACTCAGATGGATTTTCAATGCATGTTTGCATGTTACACTTATTCTCTGTCTAGATATCATTTTTTAAATGGAACCATTAGTCAAGCCCACAGTCCTTTTTATGTGAAAAATTTCAGCTCTATTTGAGCTCTTTTTTGCTCCACCACCTCCATAAACCAGTGTTACACGGGGTCTCGCCCCCCCACCTAGGGTCTAGATTCCTCACCCCCTCGCGCTCCGGGGTCTTGGGGACTTCTAGGGAATGTTTCCCTCACGCCCCCTCACGTCCCCTCACCGCCCCTTTTAGTTTATGGTTTCGTGTTAAAATTTGATGTGCCACTTAGCATATTTGAGAATCCAAGTGATTCTGATTCAGATGGTGACATGGTTGATCTTGATATATTCGTGCGGAAGTTGGATGCAGAGACTAGTGGGGCATTAACTTGAGCATTTATGCTCATTTATCAGTATGATGATATCATTTGATATTCATATGTTATGTTTTATGTTTTATGTTTCAGACATAACTTATTTGCGTTTAAGTTTTATGTTTCAGACTTGAGTTGTAAACTCTATTTTGAATCTTGATATAATATGTCATATGATATCTTAAACTTTATTTTCATTGTACATTGTTAGTAGTTACATTAATGATTATATAGTTACAAACTTACAAACTTACATGCATGATTGTATGATGTATGTTTTAACTTTTAACTTTTTAATTTGTTTCAATTATATGATTCATCATTCATCGATTTGTAATTTTATCATTTATGATTTATCTTTCATGATGCAAGTGTATGATGACTGTATATACATTCCTTGCAAAAATATAGTTACATTTAAATATTAAATTTTATAATTTTTATGACCCCGACGTCCCCCCACGTTTCCTGAAAATTGGTAGGGAGCTTTTGCATAGGCCGCTCCCGCGCTCCCTCGTCCCCTCGCTCCCACCTCCAAGGGACTTGGTGGAACATTGCCATAAACATATGCAAACATATATCATGATCTTGGAATCCATTACATATGTATGTGCCAATGTTCCATAATCTTGCCCCATCATCAATTTAAGAAATTTCCATTGACTATCAAATTATGGAGGGGGGGAACTTTTTGCTGCAACATTTGGCTCAAAATCAGGGACCATCTTCGTATGAGGTGAATGAGAACTATAGATATTTGAAGAAGTAGATTAGTGCCTTTTCCTCTGGCCATGGAGTCATATACAGTCATCCATCACAAAAATTTGTCTTTTTTCATTCTCACCTTGAAAGTTGCAAAAATTCATGCCCTAATTGAAACGACACTGAATTTGAAAGATATAATAAAAATGCAAGCTAGAAGTGCCCTATTAATACAAAGGGAAAACCTTCCTACCTACCCTAACTGAGATAAATTTTGATTGAATAGGAAACATGATATTTCCTATGGAGTTGATCCAACAACTTGTTAAATGTATGGGACTAAATCATGCATTTGATTTCCAGGGAAACATGCGCATGAAGAAAAAAAGTGCAGAATTAATGGAAAATCCATACATGCCACTTATAAAAACTACACCGAAAGGTCAAAAAATACTTAAGGCCTTAACTTAATTTGAATCCAAAAATGACAAAACAGGATTAGTGAAAACACGAGTGGTGTGGGTGAACAACATAAATAAAAAGTGAAGATACCTTTCCCCAAGATGCCTTTGTCACCGTTGTATGAAAACATGTTTTCCTTTCCCTTTATACATGCAAGTGAATGCATTATAGGTATGGTGTTTTCTCAGAATAGGAGAAGCCTACTTAAATATATCATTTGTGGATTGAATGTTTGGGTGCCTTAATGTGCAATGACATGTTTCCAGGACTGAATTCAATGCAAGGCATATTTGAAACTCTAACTCTGTCTTCCGGTGTCTTATTAGAAATTATTTCAGTTTTCATTTTGTGTTTTCAAGTTGAATATTGTTTTCAAGTTTTTACATTTATAATTTTATTGCAATGTGGCAGACTGATCAGAGCAGTGCAGGAACAACCCCGAGACAGGATGATCGCGGAAAGAGGCCAGCGGAAGAACATGTAAAGTGCCGGCATTGCTCTATCTTTAGGTATTTTAGTTATTTACATAATTGAAATAATATTAATTTTGTTCAAATATGCAGACACCTAGCCATGGTACGCCTGATGATTCCCTCTTTGAGGAAGAGCTTTCTTCATCCCTATCTCCAGTGTTGTTGTTGCAAAAAAAGGCACGAGATGCAACGTCGGAATTTAATGCTTTGATAGATGCGCCTCAAACACCTGAAACAGAAGAGAGGATACAACATCATATGAGGCAGCTAAATAGATATCAGGTAATAATAAAAAGTCAAAAGGATATTTTTTTTGTTCTGCATGAGATGAATTGTGATAGTTTGATTTTTAATTTTTACATTGACTAAACTAACAAAAAGTTCTTTTGTATGTAGCATTTACTGGCACTTGCTGAAACCGGTGTTGGTGGTAGTGGGACACAAGGGCAAGAGATTGCCCAACAACCCTCTTGTACACCTTCTACTCCTTTAGGTGCCAGGCAAGAAACACACCCTGCCCAAGAAGACACCCAGCCAACCGCTGAACGTGTTGGCAATGATGAGGCTGATATGGCCAACTACATTATTGTGTTTCCTGGAGCTACACGTGTCAGCTCCACGGGGACCATTAATGGCACGTTGTTGGTGAACGATGAAGGTGTCCCTATAAAGCATGTACAACTCCCAGGTAAATTTTAATATTTTAACTATTTCATGTACTTTATCTAAAACATATTTATCATGATTTTTATTTTTAAATTAATGATAATATCTTCTTTTTATTTTGGTTTTATTCTGTGTAGGAAACAATGAGTTCTACAGGATTCGTTGGTAATTTTTGGTAATTTTTGGCCCAACCATACGTACAGGGTGGAATTCACAGAATTCCAACCTGAGAAAAGAACTTTTAGATTATCTAGAAGCCCTTTTTGGGGTCGGCACATTTGACAGAAAAGCGGTGGCTCAGGTAGCCGGCAAATATTTGAAATATACCAGGGACACCTATAGGACGCAATTGCAATTTAACCCTAGATATGAGCGTCCTCTCGCAGTTTCAGAGAGTGAGTGGAGAGAACTCATCCATGACGAAAAAGAGAAAAGGGCAAAGAAAGAAGGAAAAATGCCAACTGGACCCGCAAGGTAAATTACAACTTTAATTCAATAGCTTTAATTTTCTTTATGTTTAAAATAAAAGTGTGCTACGTCATATCTGACTTCAATCTTTTGATGCTAGGTTGCCTGACACCTCAAAGGCAACCAAAGCTAGGATTGAGAAAAAGGGCCATCACAAGCTCGGCCGGGGTGGCTACTTGAAATTAGCTGCAAGAATTGTAATTAAGTAGCTAAACATCTTATAATTAATTGTATCGCCTTCCAACGTTTTTGTAATCCTATCAGATATGATTAAAAATACACAATCATATATAATGTAGGGTGATGACTTTGGAACAATAACTACGGAGGAAGATAAAAATATTGCTTTCCGTTTTGGCTATCAAGCTGTAGTTGAACGTCGCAGAAGCTTGGGGCAGGTCCCAAGATCTACAATGCCTGATAAGGTAAAACATTAACCTTTCAATATTTTTGGTTTCGTCCATAAATTTAATGTCTAACAACTTTGTTTAAATCAGGGGAGCAACACTACCGACGAGGTAAATAACCCAGTTTTAGAGCCAGATGTAGATGATCCTCTCGTGCAACCTGATCATTGTAGTGGGGACCAGGGCGACAATGCTGCTATCAGTGAGGGCCGTGACGGTAATTAATTTCCACTTATAATTTTTTCTAATTATACCTTGATGGTTGTCCTTATAATGTTTTTTGTTTATATGACAGAGAATGTTTCCCTTGAGGATCTTACCACCAGAGAGGAAGACAGGGCAACAGTCCCAACGGCGACAACTGGTGCACCAGGTAAATAATCTCATTGCAATTTTTTTTATTAATATTGCCGAACTAGTTCAATGATATTTAAAAAATGATAATTAAAATTTAATATTATCTGTTTTTGGAGGCGATGCCCCGTCACTGGATGAGACCAGACATCGTGACAATGCAACTAGGTCAGCGGCGACAACTGGTGCACCAGGTAAATAATCTCATTGCAATTTTTATTATTAATATTACCGAACTAGTTCAATGATATTTAAAAACTGACAATTAAAATTTAATATTATCTGTTTTTGTAGGCGATGCCCCGTCACTGGATGAGCCAAGACATCGTGAATACGCAACTAGGTCAGCAGTGCGGGTTGAAAGGCACGAAACAGGAGCAGAGCACGATGATATTGATGATGTAATTAGGAGCTTTAAAAATAGGAAGAAGAAAAAGAAAATTTGACAATGTAAAATATTGTATTATTATAAGACAAACGTTACCATACTTGGAACATTTTTTTGCATTATATAAAAAACTCATTTATCATACTATTTTTATGTCAAGCATTAATTGCAATGTTTCCTTGCGTACTTTTTGTTGAATTGTTTTTTTATTAGTTATTGAATTTATTTTTTTTATGCTCATGAAAGTAAAAAATGAAATATAGATTAGGTATTGGGGAATTGAGAGTGATGTGAGGGGGGGAGGGGCCATAAGAGCTTCCACCTTCACGTGGTTGGCCCTGTTTAGTAGAGAATAATTTATTGGAGCGATTTAATATTGGAGCAAACCTCCCTCGATCCAGCGTAGCAACAAAAAAGTCACTGTTGACTTAGTTGCTACTCTTTCAGATCGTGGGAGGCTTGTTCCAAGTTCATGCGACTCCAATAAATTGTTCTTGAAACGAAGAGGAGCTTATTCGGGTATGTTTTGACATTTTCAACATATGTTCTAACATTATCATAAGAATGCATCTTAGAGTAAAAATACTACATCAATTACTTGTATTTATTGTATAGATAATGATGGATTTTGATTGACTTGGCAGTGCAGGTACAAATCCTCTTGCATCATGAGCAATACAACTTGTCAACCAGGGTCATGTCCAGGATATTTTTTCTTGTGCGCTTGACATTTTGTAAGTTCCTTTACGGTTCATAATTCAATATTAAGCTTGTGCACGATTATTATCTAGGTTTTTTGTATGTGTTTTTTCATCTATTTGATTGTAAGCAACTATGCATGTTTCCTGTTGTTCACTATGATTTCTCCCATTACCACTCCCGGGATGAATCCGACTTTATTGTTACATAGGTTACTTTATTGTTACTATGATTTCTCCATTTACGATTTCATAGGTTACATCATGTAAAGTTGTCAATCTCGGGTTGGTGATGAGCTTTAGTTCTCCAGATTTGGGGCTTTTCTGATATTTTCTCCCTCATGTCATTCCTGCATCACCTCGTTGTTTGAGCATGCCAATTGTCTACCACTTGTACCAATTGGCACATGTCAATCTCTGAGTGGTGCCACATTCCACCTATTTTCAGTGAGAGTTTAGGGTTTCTCTAACATAGCTTCAGAAATCCGATTGAGTGCCTGCTTGAATATTGTCACATAATACTTATGGTTTGGATTGATGAGCATGTTTTGAATGGTTGGTTGATTCATAAGAACCACCCATTAATATCCCTTCCTCTAACACACAGAAAATAAAAATTTCTTTGACAGGAGACAGAGTTTCAATACTTTGAAAACAAACTTCTATTCCCTTCAATAACTCAAAAAAAAACTATTACACTACTTCCTCACTGAGAGGGATTACAAAATTATGACTGCTACAAAACGCGGTGCATAAAACCAACTCACTGTCTGTTCAAAACAAACATACTCTGTCTCTAAGACACTCTGCTGTGTTTTTCCCTTTCGCACTGCTGTGCATACACACTTAAAAAGTTACACTCAGTTTTTCACTTTTTACACACTGCTATGTAATAAAAATTTTACGTACTGTCTATAAAAAAAACTACCAAGCTTTTTCGACCTTTTTATTTTTATATGCCGGAACATATAAAACATATTATAATAAACCCTCTTTAAAAAAAAATAAAATTAAAACTAAATTCTATGGCCCACCTTTCATTTCGCATATGATATATATATAACATATGTATATATTAAACTATCAAAACATTAAAGAACCCTTTACGTCGGACTTCAAAAGTCTAAATAGATTGAATTTCAAACCAAATTCGCGTTCCAAAATGGGATGCTGACGTCTGCCTAATTTTAACTCGAATTCTCAATCCAATGTGCCCTATAAAAAATTCGGGTCCGGTTTTCAGGTTTTCAGATTCCCTTCAATTTCATGCGATCCAATATTAATGCTCCACGTGTCCCCCTTTTGAATTTACAAAACTGTCGGGTAAATTTCTGTTTGTTTAATTTCTGGTTGGTGAATTGCGTTAATGCTGGCTGTTGTGTTTAAATACAATCCTGTACAGAAATATGGTTGTGGCCGTCTACAAAAAAAACTTGCAGGAATTTTAAATGTTGAATTAAATTTCTGGATGGCATGCAAGCAACCTCCAAAAAAAAATGTTGCTGCTGCATCCGTCCTTCTGCTGCAGCAGTTGAAGTTAAAATTCAATAGCACAAGGTTTAATAAGTGAGGGTGTAAAGGTAACTTTTTGTCGATAGTACTGGATTAAGATCATCTATTCATTTTTGTAGGGTCTTATGGTGTTTGGTTTTTTAGTTTTGGGTTGGGCTTATTGAGTCTAAGATATTTTTTGAGTGAAAAAATTGCTATTAGGTATTAAAAAATTTTGCTTCTTTTGTCAAAATTTATGAGCTTGTTAGGAAATACAAAACTGACAATGGTTGTATCTTAAATTTGTGGAAAATAATTTGAAATGAAACCTTTTTGTTTAGGTTGTTGCAGCAGGTGCAAACCCCATTCAAATTACTAGGGGCATTGACAAGACAATAAAGGCCCTTGTTTCGGAACTCAAAATTTTGTCAAAAGAGGTAAACGCTTGCCTTTTGAGTAGGCTGGTTTTCCTTTTTGCTGATGGTTTGGTGTATCTAATTGAATTAGTTGCCTAAGGTATTTTTGGTTGCAAACTCCTTTTCATTTTTCATACGGTATTGGCCTTGTGGAATACATTTGATTGTGTGGTCTTGTTAGATCTACAACATTTGTAGTTGTTTAGTCTTATGGCCGAGGTGCACTTTTATTATGGAAATAGTTGATGCAATATTGTCATTTAATCCTTACTGCAGGGTAGCATGTTGAGAAGTTTTTGTGAAACATTTGGTATTCAAAATGACACTTGATCCTATACAGCATCATGCACTTGACTTCAAAATTCATATTCAAAGTGTGCCAGACAATTCTTGCAAAATTTCAAATATTTATGTTGTTTTAAACCATTATCTTTTTCATGTATTGGATCCTGAAAATGTGAAAAAGACTTTGGTATGAAACCAACTGGTGAATAATTTCCAGCAAAACAACCACTTCCAAGACATGATTTAGAAGTAGAACATATGTACTTATGAAGCATAGAAAGATATCCTTGATGCATTGTCAATGTTTGGCTAGGGTTATTTTTTGGAGAAAATAACTCCTTATTCCTAGAATAGTGATCTTCAATACAAGTAAATGCCAGAGAAGAGAGATCATCGTGTGACGCAAAAAAACTGAAATTGGACCCCCAAGGAGAGTTGGTGTGTCTACAATCGCTCTGTCAGCATTTTCCCTTGGTTTACCCCGTTCTTTTCCTCCAGCCTGAGTCTTAATTGACTTCTTCTTTCTTCGAGTTTATTTATCAAATTCGTAGAATTTGATAAATAAATACTATCCACAATGGTTGGACTTTAATTTATATTCCTGACTTTATATTATCTCCAATCCTTATAACCAATGTTTAACTTTCAACACTTTGTATTTATACTCCACGTTTCTTTTTAAATAAATAACTTGTAGTGAACTTTCGGCTCTATATTTCACCACCCAGCCTTACAACAATCACCCTCCAGACTTATGCCAATTATCCGCCAATCGTTTAATTAAACAATTTCATTATACTCCGGCCCCACCTATATATATCAATAACCAATCAAACACTCGTATCGTACCTGGCTATCCTCCGCACACCTTAGTTAACCTCCGGGCAAGTTCAACGTGCGACCACCATCCAATGGCCCTTCTCCAAATCAACGACTCTTGGCAATTTCGCTCGGCTTCCAACGTCGGGCTTTAACGTGCGATGGCGTGGGTTAAACGGTTGTTTTCCGGGGTCACTTCGCCACGTGTCGCATTCCCTATGGAATCGCTCGCGAATAGGAAATACCGCCTACTCCGCAAAAGCGGTGCGATATGGGCAACCCGCTTTTGTGATTCCGCTTGTGGTTTTGGTAGAGGGCTTGACCACGGGTGCATGTCTGGTTCCGCTATCCTTTTGTTTGTTAACTCATGTCCAATCCTCGGGTCAGGTTCCGAAAGCACACCAATTTTGTCTCTTTATTAAGCGGGATTTTAATATGTGTATTATCAAAGAAAACCAACACAAATTTTATAAGAGAATTGTTCAAAAGTCGAGCCCGCCGGACTTCAAACGGCGATAAACCATAATTCAAACCAAATTCGCGTTCCAAAATAGCCTGCTGACATCGGCCAATTTTGTGACGCGAATTTCTTATCAAATTCACCCTAATATTTTACGGGTCCGGATTTCCACTGCGCGAGCGGCCCAAACAAATATCCGCTCCAATCAATTTTTGCCACGTGTCCTCAATAAAAACTTGCCCTGCTCCCGGCTGCGGGTGCATTCGATGGCGTTTAAGGTGATGGGACATGGATATGGCGATTTTATATCATTCGCATTAACATTTAACGCTGTTCAATTAAGTTTTCACATCAAATCTAGATTAATTAATTTTTAACACTGTTCAAGATCGGACCTCCACTCCTCTGAGCGATTCCGCACGCTCCAATTTGATCCGGCCTTCGGCTCTCATTATTAATGATCAGAGATTCATTATGACGGCCGTCCTTTGATTGCATTGCAGACGGGTCGACATAAAAAATGGCGTTTAGCCATGGTTTTTCAGACAAGTCGGTTGCTGGATTACACTGTCTGGTAACTACGATGATAAGGAGAAGTGGCCAGCGGAACTTCTGCCTAGACTTTGCTGCATATTTCCATTTCTCTCAGTTCTGTACTCTCTGTCTGTCTTCCTCTGTTAATTGGAATTCTGCTTCTTCGTCTCTTGTGCCCACTGCGATTGCACCCATGCCTCGCGTGCGTCATAGGATGCGTTGCCGCAGGGGGAGCACTAGAGGTCAATCCCGGCGCGCTCCCTCCAGCACCTCAACAAAGGCTAGTTCACCTTCTCCCACGACGCGCACTGCGCAATTTTCCTTTGATTGCACTCTCAACCGCCCGCGAATCACAGCTGTAGTCACTGTGGTCTTCCGCGAGGAGGCCCAAACGCAGGAAGAATGCACCCGTCCGGCGGGTCTGAGCGGGTTTTAATTTGTTTTTCTTGCTTAGCAGGCCCAGTTAATTGGGCTGCTTTTAGTTTATTTTACTATGTTGGACCTTTAAGTAATATTTTTGAATTCTGTAAATTAAACGTTCAAGACTGGTTTCCCCGTATGAGGGCAGTCTTCTTAATTTTTTGATTTTTTGATGACAAATTTTCCATGAGTATGACCAGGCAATGTTTTTGACTTCGGTGTAATTTTATTCGCAATGTTAATAGATTAACTTTACTTTGAATTCTCACATGATTAGCGTTTTTCTTGATCTTTTCAAGGATTTTGGGTACTTTAATTTGTATTTGGAACAATGGACGTCGGTACTCTATCTGTTGCTTTACTGTTCTACATACTACTATTTCACTTTCTTATAGATGCCTCGGGAATATTTGAATGCTTTCTCAGATTGTCGATAATCTCCATGTGGACCGTTACTGGATTTTATATCATGTCACTGTATGTGACATGGGGTATTTTTCTATCATTGTCTGGGGTGGGACTTCCACTTTTCTGGATGGATATTTGGGTTCCAATCTTCAGATGTGAAAATGTAATGACTTCATGGACTGTTTTACTTCATATAATATATTCAAAATAGCATTTTTCTCTTCTGAAAAAAAAATGATTAATGTTTATCATTCTGCCTTCAAAACTAGCGATGCTGGTCTATGTTGCTGGTTTATTGATATGGTCTGATGGTCTTTTTATACTTTGGACATATCACACTCCTCACATGATTAGCGTTTTTCTCTGTTCAAGGATTTTGGGTACTTTAATTTGTATTTGGAACAATGGACGTCGGTACTCTATCTGTTGCTTTACTATTCTACATACTGCTATTTCACTTTCTTATAGATGCCTTGGGCATATTTGGATTCTTTCTCAGATTTGTCGATAATCTCCATGTGGACCGTTACTGGGTTTTATATCAAGTCGTTGTATGTGACATGGGGTATTTTTCTATCATTGTCTGGGGTGGGACTTCCACTTTTCTGGATGGATATTTGGGTTCCAATCTTAAGATGTGAAAATGTAATGACTTCGTGGACTGTTTTACTTCATACAATATATTGAAAACATCGTTTTTTCTCTTGTGAAAAAAAAATGATTAATGTTTATCACTCTGCCTTCAAAACTAGCGATGCTTGTCTATGTTGCTGGTTTATTGATATGGTCCGATAGTCTTTTTATATTTTGGACATATAACACTCCTCACATGATTAGCGTTTTTCTCTGTTGCAGGATTTTGGGTACTTTAATTTGTATTTGGAACAATGGACGTCGGTACACTATCTGTTGCTTTACTATTCTACATACTGCTATTTCACTTTCTTATAGATGCCTCGGGCATATTTGGATGCTTTCTCAGATTGTCGATAATCTCCATGTGGATCGTTACTGGGTTTTATATCATGTCCCTGTATGTGACATGGGGTATTTTTCTATCATTGTCTGGGGTGGGACTTCCACTTTTCTGGATGGATATTTGGGTTCCAATCTTCGGATGTGAAAATGTAATGACTTCATGGACTGTTTTACTTCATATAATATATTCAAAACAACATTTTTTCTCTTGTGAAAAAAAAATGATTAATGTTTATCACTCTGCCTTCAAAACTAGCGATGATGGTCTATGTTGCTGGTTTATTGATATGGTTTGATGGTCTTTTTATATTTTGGACATATCACACTCCTCACATGATTATGATTAGCGTTTTTCTCTGTTGCAGGGTTTTGGGTACTTTAATTTGTATTTGGAACAATGGACGTCGGTACTCTATCTGTTGCTTTACTATTCTACATACTGCTATTTCACTTTCATGGAGTGTTTTACTTCATATACTGCTATTTCACTTTCATGGACTGTTTTACTTCACTGTTGTAGGGTCTTGGGTACTTTAATTTGTATTTGGAACAATGGACGTCGGTACTCTATCTGTTGCTTTACTATTCTACATACTGCTATTTCACTTTCATGGACTGTTTTACTTCACTTTTGTAGGGTTTTGGGTACTTTAATTTGTATTTGGAACAATGGACGTCGGTACTCTATCTGTTGCTTTACTATTCTACATACTGCTATTTCACTTTCATGGACTGTTTTACTTCATATAATATCTTCACTTTCATGGACTGTTTTATTTCATATAATATCTTCACTTTCTTGGACTGTTTTACTTCATATAATATCTTCACTTTCATGGACTGTTTTACTTCACTATTGCAGGGTTTTGGGTACTTTAATTTGTATTTGGAACAATGGACGTCGGTACTCTATATGTTGCTTTACTATTCTACATACTGCTATTTCACTTTCATGGACTGTTTTACTTCATATAATATCTTCAAAACAGCGTTTCTCGTCTTTTAAAATTTTAATTTTTTTTTTTAAAATTGAACCCTCCGTCAGTCTACCGACGCCTTGTAGACGTCGGAACTGCAACAATCCAGAAACGTCGGACGAGAGACAGTATGAAAACGTCGGAAGCGCGACGTGTTAAACGTCGGAACTGCGACAATCCAGAAACGTCGGACGAGAGACAGTATGAAAACGTCGGAAGCGCGACGTGTTAAACGTCGGAACTGCGACAACCCAGAAACGTCGGAAGAGAGACAGTATGAAAACGTCGGAAGAGCGACGTTCCAAACGTCGGACCACATATCGTCGGAATTACGACATCTTCCAGACGTCGGAAGAGTGACGTCCAAAACGTCGGACCAAGTTTAGTCGGAATTGCGACAGTTTACAAGCGTCGGAAGAGCGACGCCAAAACGTCGGACCACGTTTAGTCGGAACTGCGACGGTTAATGAGCGTCGGAAGAACCACGTTTAAAACGTCGGAGCCACGACGGTTTGTGAGACGTCGGAAGAGTGACGGCTGTTCGGAACGTCGGAATAAGTGTCGATAGTGCGACACTTTTTACTTGCGTCGGAACGGCGACGGCAGGAGAAACCACGGTTTGTCCGCCCTTGAACTGTCGCTCTTGCGACGAATATGTGTCGGAATAGCGACAAATTGGCCGTCGGAATT
>JAXQQM020071980.1:0-92628 GCA_034641835.2 Pinus albicaulis
TTATGATGAAATAAATACAATTATTACAAACATGAATTTAGACAATTTCTAGTTCCAAAACAGAGTTTTGGACTAGAAATGTCTTCAAATGCTTTTGATAATAAAAATGTGAAATAGAAAACTTGCGAAACCAATCCTCATGGCCTGCGGGCTTTATGACATGTATGCAAAGGACTTGAAAACCCTAGACTCTAGGACTAAAGACTCTTTTTAATGAAAACAATCATTAATGACCATGAATGAAATGACGATGAACTTCAGTGATTTTTGAGGAATTTTTAAATAGCCCTGCAGGTACAAGCATGAGGAAACACATGACAACCAGACCCCCTCGTCAGTCAATGGCATGCTCCTAGCGAAATGCAACGAAGTGGAACGAGCGAGACACCTAAGAATGATATGCAAAAAGCGAAATGATCTCTGACGGAGGGCCGTAAGGACCGACTCTAACACTGGCTCCTATGGGGATGGTGGCTCCATGGAGATGCCAAGAACGGAAGATCTCTGGGGAAGTCAGACAGTGCCTTCATCCATTGGGTGATGGAGTCATTATTTCGACAGAGAACTCAAAACTCTTGATACATTTATTGACTGTAAACTTGACTGAAAAGTGACTGAAACTTGACCAAAACTGACTCGATTTTTAAACTGAAAAGACTGATAAAACTGACTTGACAAACTTCAAACCAACCAACCTCCATCTCCAGAATTATAGCCTTCGCTCCGGGCCCCAGACTGAAGATGAGAGATCAGTACACACTTGCAATAAAACAGAGATAAAATGATATATACAATGATGATGAAATCAGCAGAAAATACTCAGAAGTGGTATCATTTCAGCAACCGACCATTGATCGGTCCTCCAGGACAATCATCTCCATTCATTTCCTTGAGAAGAAAGGCGTTTTGACCACGATACGCTGCAATCTTAAAAGGACCCTTCCATAAGTTTTCAAATTTACCGTGCTTTCCCTTATCTTCATTCCGAGCATCCCATTTCAAAACCACCTCATCCAGTTGAAACTTATCCGCTTTTGCCTTCCTGTCATAAATCTTCTTTATGCGCTCCCGCAACTTGAAAGTATTTTGAAATACCTCCTCCCGTGTCTGCTGTAAATGAATCATCTGATTAATCCTCCGCTGCATGGGATCTTCCTCACTACCAGCTTCCTGAAGCAATTTGACTACCGGGGCAGCAAGCGAAGTAGGAAAAATCGTGTCTATCCCGTACACCAACTCGAAAGGAGACATGCCAATAGACTTTTTCTGACTTACCCTATCAGCCCACAGTGCATTCACTAATTTCTTGTGCCAGCCCTTTTTATTGATTTCCAGCAATTTCTTAATGATATTCACCAAGGATTTATTTGAAGATTCCGCCAAGCCATTTCCTTGCGGATGGTAGGCGGTCGAATGTCCCAAGCTGATATTGTACTTATAGCAAAATTCAACCATCCTCTTAGACTTGAAGGCCGCTGCATTATCTGTGATTATCTTACTAGGACACCCAAAACGTGACAGAATATTATTTTCAAGAAAAGAGATAATTACCGCATCTGTGGCCTGCCGAGTGGGAATCGCCTCAATCCATTTCGTGAAGTAGTCCGTAGCTGTCAATATCCATCTATGCTGTCCGGAAGATGCTGGGTGGATTTCCCCGATGAAATCCAATCCCCACTGCTGGAATGGTGCACTAACTTCAATTGGTTTGAGAGGCAAAGGCTGTAATTTTTGCTTCCCTTCGAAAATTTGACACTCGTGACAATTCTTAACAGCCTTATATACATCAGAAAACAAAGAAGGCCAATAATACCCTGCCCTTAGAATCTTATTCACCGTGGTCTTCCAAAACAAATGGCCTCTGCAGTCACCTCTGTGAAAGTCCTCCAAAACTCTTTTGGCTTCCTCCTCTACCAAACAATTCAACAACACTCCCCCAGGGTCTTTCCAATACAATGCAGAATTCAATATACAAAATTTTGCAGCTCTCAACTTCAATGTTCTACTCTTATTTCTAGGCATCCCGGGAGGTGGAGACAAATTATGAAGCACGTATAAAATGTCAACATACCAAGGGGAAGAAACAAAAATATCAGATACCTGAACTGACGTACTTTCCTCATCTTCATCGGACATGGCAGCGATCAAATTTATATCTAGAGCATGCAGATTTGTTTCAGCCATAAGCTTGGCGAGTCCTTGTCCTTTGATCAGCTTGGTCGGTTTAATCTCCACATCGTATTCTAACAACGCAGCAATCTACTTACCTCGTCTTCCCTCTGGATCTGCCTGTACCAAAACATCTTTAACTGCTGCGTTGGGAACGTATGCTATAATATGGGAATGCAGTATATACACACGGAAATCCTTCAAGGCCTTTACAAGCGCAAGTTCTTGTTTTTCAATAATATTGTATTTCAATGCTCCGTCCCTTATAATCCGACTGAAAAATGCAATGGGCTTCTCAACTCCATCTCTCTTCTGCATCAAAACAGCTGCCAATGTGTGCTCAGAAGCAAACGAAAACAAAATGAAGTCCTGTGTGTAGTCCGGGCTGATTAAAATAGGGGCTGAAGAAAGAGCTAACTTTACCAAATTGAATGATTTCACTGCCTCTTCTGTCCACTTTACCTGACTGTCCTTTTTCAGCATGTTCGTGATTTCTCTAAGATGCTCTGCAAGATTTGGAATGAAACGACGTAGAAAATTCATTTTACCATTAAATGACTGTATTTCTTTCTTGTTCCGGGGCTGTTCAATCTGCTGTATGGCTTCAACACGTGCAGCGTCAACTCGAATGCCATCTTTCGATATGATTTGGCCAAGGAGCTTGCCTTCATCCATGGCAAAAAGACTCTTTTTCGGATTCAGTGAAATGCCATATTTTCTGCACTTCTGGAAAACAATTTTCAAATGATATAAATGTTCCTCATCAGAATTTGAAAACACAGTTAAATCATCAAGGTAAACAACCAAAAATACATCTTTCTCGTTGGCAAAAGCCATGTCCATTGCACGCTGAAAGGTGGCGCCTGCATTCTTCAAACCAAACGGCATTTTTTCATAATGAAACGTTCCCCATGGAGTGGTGAACGCAGTCTTGTCACGATCATTTTCATGCAATAAAATCTGATTATAACCTGAATATGCATCGAGTAGTGACATCCTTGATGCTCCAACTACTCGCTGCAAGATATGGTCCATTTTTCTCAGCGGATAATTGTCTTTTAGTGATACCTTATTCAAATTTCTGAAATCGATACATAAACGGATCTCACCTGTTTTCTTTCTCACGGGCACCAAATTTGATATCCAATCTGAAAATCGGATAGGCACAATGATTCCTAACTTATAAAACCTGTTTACCTCTTTTTCAATCGATGGTAGCAGCTTTGGATTGATTCTCCTCAACTTTTGAAGGAAAGGCTTATGATTTGGTTTAATGGGGATAGTATGCTGAATGATGTTAGTGTCATATGTTTATAGATCTGAGTAATCCCACGCAAAAGCATCAGAAAATGAAGACAACAATTTCACATACTCTGCCTTTACCTTTGGTGACAATGACTTTGATAACTTAGCCATCTTGGGATTCTCAGCTGTCCCAATATTTACCTCCTCAACACCTTTTTCAGTTGGCCTCAATGTCGGTTTGCGGGCTACATCGTCTTGATCAAACAGTTCTTCTAAAGGAATCAATCCCTTAGGAATGATGTTATCTTTAAGTTGCAGCACTTCCATTTGATTTATTTGTATATCATCATTACCATCATCATGTTCTGTATCTATGGAGGTTTCTTTCAACTTACCCTTATTCTGCAGAAATTCACTAATCTCCTCATCATCCTGAAAGACTTGCCAACATCGCTGATTGTCTGGAACGGTGGGGCGGTGTTTCACATGAATCTCAAACTTGTTGCTGGAATTCATTGGAATTTTTAAATTTCTTGCTGCCTTAGCAAGTCCATCAGCAACACCATTTTGTATGCGAGGCACACATGTCAAGGTATGATCAGAAAATAATTTCAGAATGTCTAAAACTGCATTACGGTAAGCCCTCATGTGAGGATGTTTGGCCTGAAACTCACCTTTAACCTGCTTTATCACCAACTCTGAATCACCATACACTACAATCCTTTTCACTTTCAGCTTTCTAAGAATCTTAAGGCCAGCAATTAGAGCCTCATATTCCGCTTCATTATTAGAACAGTCAAATGCTAGCTTGTAGGAACACACTCTCACATTGCTTGGAACCTTATCCGGAGCGGAAAATGGACTACGAATCCAAACACCAATTCCAGCACCATCACTACCCACTGCACCATCAAAATCCATGGTCCAAAGACCATCTTCATCGTCCTCTAAATGCTGAAATTGCGCCAGCTCTGTTTTTCCTGTTTGCTGCCCATTGTCTTTAGCTGATTGCTCCACAGTAGCTTGTTTTTCTCTTCTTTCTTTTTGCAGAACTTCTCTAAAATTCTCAGTGATTTCTGGTATATCTTCCACCTGAACTAATTGACTATCTATATCATTAAAACTATCAGCAAATAAAACAAACGATTCTAAGTCGGTATGTACATAATTTACAGGATGATTGATAGGCTTCTCCTTGCTAGTTATCATGTATTTCATCTTCTTCTCTCGATATAACTTTCTCATTTGACCGAAGACTGGAATTGTCGCATAAGAGAAATCTAACTAAAGTGTACCTTTCAACTTTTCCCCCCAAGATCTTGAAAGGAGCATACCAAATCGCGGAGGAATGTCCGCCACCACCACGTCCATTAAGACATTCTTCGCTGGAATTTGATCTAAGCTTACAACCAAATCTTTAATGAGTCCTATACACCTCACATGGCTGGAATCAAATGAATACAAATCATGATATTTTCTTGTAATGTCTAGTCCCAACTTTTCCATGATCGCCTTTGGCATCAAATTGTGCGAAGCACCCGAATCGAACATGGCATTGTGAAAAACATATTCATGCAACCTCAAACTGATATAAAAGGGAGGAACATCACTGTCACGGGACTCACCATCTAATGCAAGCCCGAAAATTAATTTTGGCTGATCATCCTCAACATTTACCGTATCGAACATTGGATCAAAGTTCAAAATTTTGGAGACTTGACCGCGGTAGCTGCTGTTCTTCATGATCTCTGTCAAAGGAATAGATATTTTTAATTTGGAAATTTCATTTTCCAAACTAAATGCTAAAACTTTCTCAACCTCTTTGACCGGAACTTCCTTCTTTTCAGCCTTATCTTTCACTATGTTTGGCTGATTTACCTTTTCTGCTGATGATACTTTACTAGCTGCGGGATCAATTGTCTCTTTTCCTTTCTTCTGTGGTATCGGTGAATCTGTCTTCGGTGCTGAAGCTTCCTTTCTTTTCTGAATTGGATTTATGGGTACATCTCAGTTTCTCAATGAGTATTGCTTTTGTTGGGAGGACAAAGCATTCAAATATCCTCTTTGGCAATCATCTGACTCTTCCTCTAAATCTGCATCATTTGCTAAAACGAAATCTTCATCTTTCTGTGTAGCTGAAATTTCTCCATATTCTTCATCCTCGGTAATATATATAGGAAAATCGTCGGGAGTGAAGAAATGATTTTTCTCACCTGCTACATCATCATCATCATCTGAATCTTGACTCACAAAATTCTGCAAAAGAGGTGTCTTAATCTGCTGCTGGGCTACCGGCTCTTATGGTCTTTGTTCACGCTGCTTTATTCTGAACTGTGGCTGCTACTGGCCACGATAGTTGGGATTCTGAATCTGCATTTCTGGTTTTTCAAGTGTCATCCTTTTGAACATTTTTTCCATCTCACGAAGCAAGTGCTGTTCGGATGTAGATGTGGAAGGCTCTTCCTTTATAGTCACTCTTTTCTCTGCTTTCAACCGTGCTCTCTTATCGTTCAGATTCGCCTCCACACTAACGGCAATCTTCTGCATATATTCTAAGGTAGGAGGATCTCTGTCACGTAGCAAATAAGCCATCTCCAGATCAAAACCATCTGGGAATTTAAGAAGAGCTGACTTTTTAGACGGTCTTAAGTCATCTGGAATTGCATTATACACTGTATTGAATCTGATAATATAATCTTGAACGGACTCACCAGGATTACGTTTGATGTTTGTATACTCTGAAGTGATCTGCAGCGGATCTTTTTTCATCTCCCATCGATCTAAAAATTGTGTCTGAAGGTCTTGCAATGTATTGATACTTCTGGCCTATAGAGCTCTGAACCATTTACGAACCTCTCCTCCAAAAGTCTAGGCAAACAATCTCATTGAAACATTTTCTGCATCAACTTCATGCAGGTCCAAAAAGTCTGTCATCCGGACAATATGCTGCTGAGCTGATATACTCTGTGGTGTGCCATCAAATATGGGAATCTTGCTCTGGTAATCAGCAGGCATAGGATCTAAATTGGCCGGCAAAGCAAGAGGTGCAAATCTGGCTGCCATGACTCTTGGCGGATTTACAATCTGCTGTCTCGGAGAAACAAGAGGACTGGGAGCAGTAGGTGAACGAGGTGTATGAGGTGGAGACGGAGGAGAAACTACTGTTGATTTCTGATCAGAAATCTCAGGTTGAACGGGAATGGTAGGAATAAAGGAAGGTTCAGTGGGAGTCTGTGAACTAGATGCAACTTCAGATGGTCCAAGAGTTTGTGAAGCAGATTCATTGAATTCGGGAATGTTGGTAGCCACAATGGAATTTTGCAACTATCTGTCCAAGTGATATGAAACAAATCTGAATTGAAAATCTTCAAAAAACAATGGATCCGGAACTAATCTTGATAACTCAGTTTCAGAAAAATTTACAAATAAGGATGTTTCAAATCGTTCATCAAAAGGAATTTCGTCAACACATATAATTTTCACAGGACAGGATGCAGATCTAGAAAGCGATTTGGAACTTCCAGAACTCTCTTGACTTTCTCTTTCAGAACTTTCTTGACTTTCTTGTCTTCTAAGAATCCTAGGAATCAAATTTGGATTTTCAAATATCGTTGGTGGATCAGGGTCAGGATTCGACCTAGTATTCCTTCTTGAAGCCAGTGTATTGATCTATTTGGGAAAAATTTCAAGGAACACAATCAATTATTTTCAGCCTATCGACTTCTAGACTCAATCATCCAAAGGTCTAGAATGAACAAGTATACTGGGGTGATTCGCAAATCAAGTGCTGCATTCATACGCTTACCAGAGATCGACTGAAGCAGCGTTTATCTACTACCGCTTATGCATAGCAAAAGCGTTTCGAAAGCTACCTGGCGTGACTTCAGACTCCGTCTAAGACTTATGAAACAAACACATCAACAAGCAAACCATTGAGAGTTTTCCCCAGTATGGTTGCCACTATGTTAGCGCTCAAATCTACCTTAGGCTGAAATAAGGTAAAACTCAAGGCTACATCAAACCATGCTCAGCCTCGTAGCTAGCCCTACGAGGACAGGAGAGGGCTCTCTCCGGGTCTATCTCGAAAAATGTTTTCAGAGGGGCTGAGATGACTTATAATGAACAATGAATACTGATTTTAGGCTAGTAAAGAGATAGGAATGTTTGATTTTGATTTTTTGGGTTTTCATTGGAGAAATGGGAAAAAACAATTTTGGGTCCGGGGATAAGGTCAGATCTTTGCAGATTTCGAGTTGGGGCGAGGTAGGCAATAGTCTTAATGCTTTTGATTGGATATATGGATTGATCAGAATGAAAAGGATCTGAAAAGGGAAAGGATGAACATGGATCCTTTTCAAACAGGCGAAAACATGAAAAACTAAATGAATTCAAAGGCAGAGCACTGTGAACAATGGATTCAACCTCATCTACTCATTCATTTAATTTAAGAAGCATAAGTGAGAAATGGCATACATTAAACATGAAGGAAATTACAATAAACTGAGAGAAAACACCATTAAGAACTGAAATCCACAACAATCCCAACAGGTGCTGCAAAACCTCTGATCTTTCCTTAGCCAAATATGAAAAAATATGTACAATAGTGCCAAAAGTTTCCCAAGAGTCCAACCTGTAGAATGTCTTAGAAATTACAATATATAGACCACTCTAACCCCTCCCCACACCTCTAGGGGTCGAAATCCTCCTTTTAGGAGCAGTTCCAACAAATTCTAATCAAGGAGCTAAAATCTAGAAGCATTGTCAACATAAAAAGTGAGCCCCGATTCATTTACATGATTTTCACTTTTTGAGAGTGATCTATAATGGGTAAAATAATTAAAGTTACATACCAAACATCAATTTATCAATGAAAACCCAAAAATTAGATCCACAAAGCAAATCGGTCACAAGCGCGAAGTCACAGAGTGGAGATTTGAAAGATTAGTAAAAATCTGTATCGGGTAGCGCACGAAAGTACATGTGGATGCTTTATTGACCTGATTTTGAGGCCTTCTTTTTAGAATCAGGTGACTCATGATAGCTCGTTGCAAATCCCTGGATGTTGGCTATCCAAACCAAGTGGAATTTCCCAATTTGGAGCTCATTTGACCCTCCAAAACTTCATTCTTCTAGAAGTACTTCCTGCTGGTGCAAAAAGTGGCAGCAAGGTGGTTTTCATGATGTTTTTGAGCCTTTTGACCATCCAGAATCTAGTGAAATGTTTCGGCAATGCCTAAGGATGCATAACTTACCATGAAAAACCCAAAAATGTAAATATTTCCTTCAGCAAGTGTCCCGAAAAAAAGTGAGCACATCGACGCGCTACCCGTATAGCTGAAAAACCTGTTTTTAGACCAAAATATTTCAAAACGACAAAAAATTCTCTGAATTTGCTCAAATTTGGAGCGAAGACCCGTCATCATGTATCATGCCCAGCCAACGAATCCTCGGCCAAAATCTGGAGTGGATCAGGCCTTTTCCGCCGTTTTAGTGCTTCGCTCAACCTCCTCTTCAGAATCTTCATTCTTGCCTTGCAAACATGCATGCGAGCCCAATAATGACCTTTCATGTGACGAAGCATGTCTTTGTCTCTTTTGGCCTTCTCAATCAAATTTTCCAAATGAATATTAACTCTTGTGAGTACAGAATCTTGATCAATTGGTGTCATGTCGCCAGGTCTCTTCCGGGCCAATTGTCGATCTTCACGGATTCGCCGTAGCTCATAAAGTTCGTGCTCATCCTCCAGCTGTTTATTACGCTGCTCCAGATATTTTATCACCCACTGAGCCCTCTGCAATTTCTCTTTCAGCATGTCATTCTCAGCCCTCTGCTCCTGGATGATCTCCTTCAGTTTCGAGCTAGGAGAGCTCGCATCAACATCAATGATCGTGAAATCCGTGTCCCGGCCTCCTGATGGGCCCTCATCATGCATGGGCTTCTTGCCCCTATCCTGTATCTATACCTGTGCTGAAGAAGAAGGCAAGACCCCTTCCACATCATGTGGAGATAATACTCGCTCTGGTGATGAAGTCGGCAAGACCCCTTCCACCCCGGGTGGAGATAATACTCGTCGTGTAGCTGCAAATAAGGCCCTGTGGCCTCGCTGATATGTCACAAACAATAGAGCGTTGATATGATCAATATCAGGAATGCCAGGCTAGTGTTAAGGCTCTCCCACATCATGAACTACCTCGAGAGGCGGCTGTGGCATTGTGAAAAATTCACGGGAGATGAAATCCTCCCAAGTGATGCCCTGCTGTGCCAACTGATGTAACACTATGATCTTGATCAGAGCGTAATGATATATAATTCTATGTTGCTGTGCTAGGCTCTTCTTCTGTACAAAAATCATCATCCTCTCTATGTTGCGATACATGAAGTACGGAATGTTCATCATACGTACCCTCGTGAAGTGCATCAACAAACGAACATGGTACGCAAAGAGACGCGAGAATCTGCCCTCACAACTAAAATACCAAATGATGAGTTTCATCAGTGGTGCAAACTCATCCCTCAGGAATCTGAAAGGAAAAACTCTGCCCAAGTTCCTCATATACCCAGGTTTGATGTATGGCTCATAGTGAAATTTCTCTAACTGCTGACGTTTGTTCCATTCCTCTCCTAAATTTGGTATGCCAGTGGTCTGAGCAATAGTCATTGGTGACAGAATGAAATCAACTCCAGCGATATTTACACGGCCATCATGTAAATGTAGGACAAACAGACGAGCTAGTTCACGATGAAGCTGGGTTTGTGAAATCATTTCACAGAATCGAAAACATGACTGAACCCGAAAACAATTCATTGCAAGCGGACATGCCTGCAATTGAGCCAAAGAAGTAGGTTCCTCCCTAAGATGTTTACCACCTTTGCCACCTCTGTGAGGCCTCCGTGGCACATTACCCTCTGATGTGGAATCACTGTCAGACTCCTGCTCATAAACTGAATATATCTCTGACATGACTTTGAAAACAAGATATTTGCAATATGGATGTTGATATAGGTGCAGTGAAGGAAAAGTTTTAATGTATGTTCAAAACCCAATAAATGTCACCCATGTACCCAAGTATCACAGGAAAACAAAATCATAATGAGGATGGCTCTGTTTTAATGGCATAAAAACTATCACTGTTTTGATCACAAGTAAGTTTGACAAATGAATACCAAATGCAAATGTATGGTGCAATTTTATAATGATGGCCAAAATTTGTCAAAGGAGCAAACAAGTATGGGACTGTGTTTTATGAAATGGAGAAAAAGGAAAACATGACAATGACCATAGTGAAACAAATGGCCATGACAGTGGCAATAGAATGATGATGACAGCAGTGGTGATATTATGGTGATGGAGGCTATAGACTAGTTAACATAAGACTGTACAAAAACATGAGAGGGCATGATAGCAGTGATAAGATGATAGACTGAGGGCGTGAGGATGATATACACAACGTGCTAGGGCATGAGCATATTTACCATTCACAAAAGTTTTCAAACCCTTCACAAGACTGTCCATATATATTCAAAACCCTTAAGGAATTAATTTGCATATGAATGAAGGGTTTATACATTTCTCTCCAAGCATGGCCTGTTTCCCAACATCAATAACACCACAATCATGCTAAAAATATACTGAGCAATGATAAAAACCTGTTTGCAAGTTGCTGGAGTTGATTTGATACGAAACTGGGCGCAAGACAAAAATTTCTGGGCTCTGTCGCTCTATGGGTAGCGCGCCTCAAGTGGGTAGCGCCCGTGTTAATTAACACTCGCTGTGGCGTTTAAGTGGGTAGCGCGCACCATGTGGGTATCGCGCACTCTGTATGGGTAGCGCACACTCCAAACACTGTCCACGGCTATGAAAACACGGCTTCGGCCTTCAAGAACTCAATTTCAACTTCTGCCTTGCGGATTTCTTGCAAATGATTTTGTTTGCCATGTTTATATATGAAGAAAATATCTCACCAAATCAGATTTGATTTTAAATTTGTTTGATAACCCACTTTCATAATGTTTGGCATTTTGACATTTGCTCATTTAATACAATGCTTTTCCTTTGGCTTTTCTGAGTTTTGGACTGAAAATACTTGTTTGTCTTTTGCAGGGATGCGGCACTTGACTTTGGAAAAGATCAGAGGCTTGCACTGAAGCTTCTTATGATGAAATAAATACAATTATTACAAACATGAAATTAGACAATTTCTAGTTCCAAAACAGAGTTTTGGACTAGAAATGTCTTCAAATGCTTATGATAATAAAAATGTGAAATAGAAAACTTGCGAAACCAACCTCATGGCCTGCGGGATTTATGACATGTATGCAAAGGACTTGAAAACCCTAGACTCTAGGACTAAAGACTCTTTTTAATGAAAACAATTATTAATGACCATGAATGAAATGATGATGAACTTCAATGATTTTTGAGGAATTTCTAAATAGCCCTGCAGGTACAAGCATGAGGAAACACATGACAACCAGACCCCCTTGTCAGTCAATGGCATGCTCCTAGCGAAATGCAACGAAGTGGAACAAGCGAGACACCTAAGAATGATATGCAAAAAGCGAAATGATCTCTGACGGAGGGCTATAAGGACCGACTCTAACATAACGATGTAGCCAAAGAACCAAGAATGGAGCCTGTGGAAACAGATTTGGAAGAACATAACATAGACAGTCTAGCAGAACCCAAGATGATAAAACTGTCCAGCACTCTCCTAGCTCACATAAAATTGCATTATATAGAGTTGTTCAAAGAGTTTAAAGATGTTTTTTCTTGGGGATACAAAGACCTAAAATCATACGATACCAGCATCATCCAACATAAAATCCCTTTGAAGGAAAATCAGAAGCCTTTTAGACAAAAACTAAGGAGAATAAACCCTGTTTTATTACCTTTAGTTAAGGCAGAAATTTAAAAGGTGCATGATGCTGGGATCATTGTGCCAATTAGGTATTCAGAGTGGGTCTCAAACTTAGTTTCTATTAGAAAGAAAACAGGGGAAATCAGGCTTTGTATTGATTTCCGAATTTTAAACAGAGCTTCTTTAAAGATAACTACCCCTTACCCAAGATGGACCATATACTTCAAAGGGTAGTTGGGTCAAAAGGATATCCCTCTTAGATGGGTTCTCGGGTTACAACCAGGTGTTAGTACTCCCAAGTGATCAAATCAAAACTACTTTTACCACACCTTGGGGCACCTTTATGTATGTCAAAATTCCTTTCAGATTAATGAATGCAGGGGCCACCTTCCAAAGGGCCATGGACATAGCATTTTCTGAAGACATTGGCTATTTCATAATCATTTACCTTGATGACATAACCGTTTTCTCAAAAATTTATGAAGAACATTTGATTCACCTGAGAAAAGTTTTTGAGAAGTGTAGGAAATTTGGCTTATCATTGAATCCCAAGAAGACACTCTTTGGTCTCCAAGAAGGTAAAATTCTTGTTCATATAATTTTAGAAGAGGGAATCAAAATAGACCCTACAAGGATAGATGGCATATTGCAGATCAATCATCTAATGAGCCTCAAGGAATTGCAATCTTTCATGGGAAAGATTAATTTCTTGAGGAGGTTTATTCCTAATCTTTCTGAGCTATTAAAAAACATTACAAACATGCTTAAGAAAGATGTTGGTGTAAAATGGACTTTACCAGCTAAACAATCATTCGAACTGGTGAAACAAGCGCTTACTCAAACACCAGTCCTGATTAGTCTAGATTTCACCAAAGACTTTTATATCTTTTCTTTTTCATCTGAGCATACAATAGCTACAGTATTACTTCAAAAGAATGACTTGGGGCAAGAACAAACAATATATTTCTTTAGTAGGGCCTTAAGATATGCTCCTCTCAAATATAACATCATGGAGAAGCAAGCCTTATCATTACTGAAAGCATTAAAAGACTTTAGAGTCTATATTTTACACTCTCACATAATTTCTTTGTTCCACATACTTTTGTCAAGGACATTCTAAGTCAAGACCCTGATGGTAAAAGGGGAAAATGGATCGCAACTATTCTTGAATATGACTTAGAAATCAGGCCCACCAAACTAGTTAAAGGGCAGGGGTTGGAAAAACTTATGGCTGAGTCTAACTTCCAAGCACTAGACATCAACATGGTAGATGTGTTGGAAGAAATAGAAGAATCTACTGCCCCTTTTATTGAAGAAAAATGTTTGAATTCTCCTTGGTATGTTGACATTATTTATGTGCTTTTATATCTAAATGCTCCTCCTTATTTGTCCAAAACTAAAGCTAGATTTTTGAAACAAAAAGCTTTGAGTTTTTGCATCTTAGATGGAGTATTATATTGGAAAAATGTTGTTGGAATCTTGCTTAAATGTTTACTTGAAGATGATGCAGGAAAAATCATGCATGAATTGCATGACGGAGAATGTGGAGGACACCTCTACTGGAAGGCCAAAACAAACAAAATTTTTATATCTGGTTACTATTGGCCTACCCTTTTCCCAGACACTCAAAAGTTGGTCATGTCTTGCCATAAGTGTCAAATTTTTGATGGCAAAAGAAAACTTCTTCCCTTACCCTTACATCCTATCAGAGTTGAGGCACCTTTTCAACAATGGGGTTTAGACTTCATTGGGGAAATTCACCCATCCTCCTCAGCTCAACATAAGTGGATCCTCACAGCCACTGACTTCTTTACCAAATGGATAGAAGCTATACCTTCCAAAAATGCTAATGACTCTGTCATTATCAAGTTCCTTGAAACAAATATCCTATCCAGATTTGGTTGTCCCAGAATAATCATAACAGAAAATGCTGCTGCTTTTAAATCTAAGAAGATGGTTGATTTCTGTTACAAATACCACATAACCTTGGGCCATTCCACTGCTTACTATCCCCAAGGAAATGGATTAGCTTAATCCTCCAATAAGAGCCTTGTCAATATCATTAAAAAACTGTTGGAGCAAAATTAGAAATCATGGCACAGTAAATTGGTTCATGCCTTATGGGTTGATAGGCTAACTACAAAGAAATCAATAAACATGTCCCCCTATCAGCTAGTCTATGGTATGGACGTAGTTTTTCCCACCTCATTAGGAGTTCCAGTTATGAAGCTCCTTCAAGAAGTGCAGATTGAAGAGAATGATATGCAAAGAAGAATCAACCAAACAATCCATTTATAGCAGACCAGAGAGGAAGTCTATGAAAGAACACAGTTAGTCCAAGAAAATATGAAGAAGCTATTTGATAAGAGGACTAAGGCAAACAACTTCCAAGTTGGAAATTTTGTTCTTAAGTGGGATTCAAGAAGGGAAGAGAAGGGAAAACATGGCAAATTTGAGAACTTGTGGAAAGGACCCTATATTATTCATGCTGAGAGGGGTCATAATGCATTTTTCTTGAAATAATTGAATGGAGAAGACCTATATGGAGGTCCTGTCAATGGCATAATGCTCAAGCATTACTTCTGCCAAGAATTATAAGTCTTAAAGCCTTTTATTTTACCTTTGTAAATATCATAGTCTTAACATTGTATTCAAGGTTATGAAAATCAAAAATACAAAAACAAAGAAAAGAAAGAAAAGAGGGAAAATTGTGAAAAAAAGAAAGGCATAGCCCCATACCAAAAAGAGAAACAAATTTGAAAGTGTGCAAGCTTAAATGCCACTCCCGAAAACCACACTTCTAGTTAGTCAAATAGCCTAATCTTGACTAATTAGTTTTAAATTGTCTGCTGATAGGATAGTGAATTCGATTTTCCAAACCATTTAATCTTGGCTTATCAGTAGATAGTTTAGGATAGGAATTAAAGGTTCAAACATGCTCAAAATCTGAACCTAAAATTTCAAAGAGAAAATGACTCAAATCTGTTTTCAAATTCTGAGTCAAAAGATGTAAAAATCTGGTTCTAATCAGATTAAAACTTGAACCAGAAGAAAAGCAAAGATAGCTCAAAACAAAGATCAAAACAGAGCTGAAGAAAAGAGAAGGATGTGCTTTGAATTTTCAGATTTTAAGCCTTCATCATTTTGATTTAATTTTCTGCAAATAATAATCTATGTGCAGCTTGTTTTTATGCCATAGATCAGCATCAAGTTAGACTGTTCAATCCTTACTTGTATGCTTTTTAATTTCTACTTTAGCCATTAGAGAATAAAAATCTGTTAGACTGTTTAATCCTAACAGATTAGAAGATTAGGTACATAATCATATGGTCTCAACTGCTTAATCTGAGTCCATGGAGGAATAAGAAGTAGAACTAGATTAAATTTTTTTCTTTCAAAAAAGAATAAAATGTTGTAAGAGAGTTTGCCAATCCAAGTGCACTCTAAGAAGAAAAAATGTTAGATCAGTAGGATTGGGTAGGTAGAAGGCTTATTGATGAAAGAACCATTGTTTTTATGGCTGCTAATATGTTTTCAGAACAAAGAAGATCATCCACAGAAAGGAAGGCAACCCAATGGATGAGGCAACTGATCAGCCTCCTAGAGAATGCAAGTCTGAAGTTCTTGATACCTTCAAGAATGCACCATCCCCAAGTGGAGCCATTGTTAGCCAGCTATAAATTTTTTTATACCAAATGCTGGCTAAAAACTCTTTGGAGCCTTCAAGGAAAAAATTTTATGACTAAAAAGTGTTGGCTCTTGAAGACTCTTGAAGGCCTCCTTCCTTTGTCCAAAACTTCACTGTTGTTCCCATTTTACACTTAGAAATCCTACTGATTTCCAAGCCAGAATACTGCTGCAAACACCTTTTCCATTTTCCCTTCTTCCAAAACTTACCTTCATTTGCTCCCCTCTTTCTCCATAAAACTCCTTTATTTTTATGATTCCTTTTCTCCCCTTCATGAAAATCCTTTTTACATAGTTTAAAACTCATTTTTAAACTATATCGGAACCCTCAATTTCCCTTGAAAATCATTCAAAATCCATTAAAATGCATATTTTATATGTATTATGGACTTAAGTCCCCTCGGGCTAAGTATTTATCCTTTCCCCTCCATGCGTCTTGGTGTTAGAACCAAGCGCTAACCTTCCGGGCGCTTATCTGTTTTTTAATTAATTATATCCGCCCAATGTTCAAAAACCTTAGTTTTATTTAAAAAATGTTGGATTTATTATTTTCTAAAGTCTTCCGCCGGTCCGACTTGTAAATCATTCTCCACCATCGATCTGATCTGCAGATTGACGGCGCAAAGCCTGTCACCCCGGTGGTCCCTGCCATCCACTAACCCATTCCAAAAACCGCGTGGTATTCATCGCACCGCCTTTGGGCGATGGTGGTTTTTTCCCGATCACCAGCAATTCCATTCATCACATGACGCGTGTCTTGGGCACTGTTCATAAAACCACTGTCCACCGTGCATTAACGTTCGGACGTGGACCCCTCGCAATATTGGTATCCACCGTCTGATCTGGGGCGGGCCATCCGACGGCTATCGCTCACCGAAGATGCCTGACGGTTAACCGGGCTACGACGCAGTCATTAGAGCATCTCCGCCGTCAATCTGATTTGCAGATCGACGGCCCATATTCCATCACCTTGATTCGTCGCCCAGTCAACATGTTCCATTTGACTTTCATTTCTCTGCTCCAACATGTTTCGTTTGACTTTCCTTTCTCTGCTCTGTTTTAAACAATTCTTCCTCCTTCCCATCAAATCCCGGCTGTTGGATGATGCCATCCAACGGCCACGCTCTCTCCATGTGCCTTCTGAAGCAGTAACCTATAAATGCATGTATTTTATAATTTTTGTTCGTATTTTGTAGGGTTCAAAGGTTTTTTCACTACTTCTGAAGAAAATTCGAAGGCAGAGGGTGACGATCCTCCCACCTTCGATTTTTCCAAGGAAAACAGTTGCAGGTGTTAAGTCCACATTTCATCAATCATCCATGAAGCATTAATGCCATATAACACTATGCAACCCTGCATACCCGCATAAAATGATGAATCAGGCACAGTCAAAGAGTATCAGTGACGAAGATAAAAAAGAACCAGGATAGAGGATGGAAGACATATTTGCGGGGATCACGGCTAAAAATGTTTATCAAAAGCCTAATCCCCAATTAAAATACAGTTTAAAGACAATCTTAAGGGTTTTTATCAACAGGAAAGCCTCCACCGCCACATTTGAGGCAAATTGATTCCTCCCAGCTGCTGAAATGCCACCTGTGCCTCAAAGTATTCAATCAGAAGCTGAATTTATTGATCAGTATCAGATATTTTTCTCAAAACGCAGCCAAAGAGTAAATTCTGCCAAGGAACTTAATGACAAAACATCTGCAGAGTTACTTCGACGCCACACAGAGCCTCAAATGTCAGCAAAAGCTCCCACTGAGCTTAAATCTCTATGTAAAACATTTAATACAGAGTACACCCATGTAAGTTTCTTCATTGAGCCCCCCAAAGGCCAAGAAGCCATTAAGTCTGTATTAATTGTAATTAGAGATCTTTTATCATATATCACCTCCTCATTCTTCTATATATACCTCTGTAGAAGATGAGTGTTGGTTGTTGGTTGTTGGTTGTGTGTGATCACAATTTGTAATAATGAAACTCTTTGAAATAAATACATAGTCCGTTGAAGTTGAAGGAGAAATTGAAGTCTTGGAAACCTTGTTGATGTTGTTGCATGCTTGTTCATGAGAAGGCTTTATCATTGGATCCATGAGCTTGGCTGTTGGTGAAGTATTCTGAACTATTTAATGTTTTCTCCTGTTTTCATTATGTTCCATAACTTCTTACTACAATAGGATAGAAAGTATTAGGCTAAGAAATGACTCCTAGAAGCACCTTAGACCTGTTCATCCTTCACTGTTTCATGTTTTCTTTTGCTGAAGTATTTTAGAGGCTTTAATATTTCTCTTTAGTCTTCATGCTTGTTTATTTCCTTAATAGTTCGAACAGTTGGTTTCAGCATGATTTATGGTTCTCCCTGCTTGTCTGTTGCCAATTAAAAACTGTTATTGAAGTCTCCCTTTGAAGTTCTTAGCTTACAGTGAATCAAAGAGGTCGGTTTTGATCTTGCCCTTTGTCCTCACTTAAAAAGTTGGCTTAAAGGTATTTTATAGTTGTGATCATAGATGTGTTAGGTATTCCCTCTTCTATGACTGCAATTATCAATGAATATTTTATGTTTTCTAAACCATTTGAAATAAAATCTTTGAGGAAATAGGGTGTTCCCCGAATCTTAGATTTCATTTTAAAAGTTGTTTTGAGATCATTATTTGCTTAAATTTGTGATTTGTAGAATTTATGGTTAGCCCTGTCTATCAAAGAACTCTTTATTGTTCAAATTAGACTTTCAAATTCCCTTTGTTGAGAATTAAACCTCTCTTTCCAAATCATTAATGTTCATCTCATTCCAAAAACAAAAGGATCCAGTGGCCAGGTTAGATTTGCCCGTTGATATCCCATATCCATTGATGAGTATGTTATGACCTCTCTTTGACTCCATTGCCCAATGAACCAGATATTTCTTTGTCCTATATATCTTTCCTAGGCCTTTCATGTTCTGTTGTATCATTCCAGCCCAACCAAACAAACAAATAAACACCCGCACTTAATGACTATTCTAAAACCTGTACTCAAAGCACAGAAGATAAACCTTTGCAAACAAACATTTGAGAGATCCCTCTCTCAGAACAAGAGGACTAGATCCTGGAACTCTAAAGATTGGTTCTGATGTTTCCTTGTATTTTGATTTACCAAACTATCAAAACACGGGATCTTAACCCCTGAGTGTCATCGAAATTAAGACAGAGAAAGTGAAGATATTCCAAAAACAACATTTCAAACTCATGAGGGTCATCATGAATTTGTGGTCATGCCTTTTGGCCTTACAAATGCACCTTCTACATTTCAAGGGTTGATGAATTCCAGTTTAAAATGCTTCCTTAGAAAATTTGTGCTAGTATTTTTTTATGATATACTAATCTACAACAGGTCTTGGAAGGATCATGTTCAACATGTTGACAGGGTGCTCAAACTATTGCAAGAGAAACAATTATATGCAAAAACATCCAAATGTTTCTTTAAGAGGTGGAATATCTGGGTCATATCGTATCTCACGAGGGTTTTAAGGTAGACCCTAAAAAAATTAAAACCACTAAGGAATGGAAAGTCCCCACAACCATAAAGTAGTTGCGAGGATTTCTCAGGTTAACAGGGCATTATCGAAAGTTTGTTAAGAATTATGGGAGAATAGCAACACCTCTAACAAAATTATTGAAGAAAGATGCATTTTCATGGAATCCTGAAGCAACTAAGGCCTTTGAACATCTCAAAGAGGCAATGTGCCTAGCACCAGTCTTAGCTATGCCAGACTTCACAAAAACATTTATTGTGGAATGTGATGCCTCAGGAAATGGAATTGGTGTTGTTTTAATGCAAGAAGGAAGACCCATTGCTTTTGAAATTATTCCAATCAAAGGAAAGTATTTACAGAAACCTATTTATGAGAAGGAAATGTTAGAAATGCACTAAATAAATGGAGAACTTACCTAATGTGAAGACACTTCAAGGTAAAAAATGATCATGATAGTCTTAAACACTTTTTGGAACAAAGACTATCTTCAGAAGAGCAGAAAAAATGGGTCACAAAGATGTTGGGTTATGACTTTGAAATAATATACAAAAAAGGGAATCTAAATGTTGTTGTAGATGCACTCTCAATAAAGAATGAATAGGTGGAAGCATTGCTTTGTGCCTTTTCTATTATCCAACTAGATTGGATAACCAAAGCAAGAGATGAATGGAAGAAGGACGAAGAAGTGTGGACACTCATTCAAAAGTTGCAGCAAGATCCTAGTACATCTGATACATTTAGTTGGAAAAATGATTCTGTATGGTACAAATATTTCTTATATCTTTGTAATAATTTGCAACTAAAACAAAATATTCTTTTGGAATTACACACTTCTCCTTTAGGAGGACACTAAGGATTTTTAAAAACTTACCACAGGGTGAAGAAAGAATTTTTTTGGGATGGCCTTAAATCTGATTTTCAAAAGTTTGTGGCAGAATGTTTGGTTTGCCAGCAAAATAAAGTTGATACAATTAAGAACCTGGGTCTTCTACAACCTTTATCCATTCCAACTCAACGTTGGGAGGAGATTTCAATGGATTTTATCACTGGTTTACCTAAGTCCGAAGGAAAGAGTGTCATCATGGTGGTAGTTGATAGACTTACCAAGTGTGCACACTTTTGTGCATTATCTCATCCATTTAAAGCAAGTACATTTGCTATTACATTTATGGACATAATTCAAAAGCTACATGGAAACCCAAGGGTTGTTGTGAGCGACAAAGATCCCATTTTTACTGGAAATTTTTGGACAGAGTTATTTTCTTGTTTGGGTACTCAATTAGCTCATATCTCATCTTATCATCCTCAATTCGATGGTCAAACTGAGATAGTAAATAAATGTTTAGAAGGATATATTCGTTTTTTTGTATCTGTTAAACAAACACAATGGGTCAAGTGGTTACCTCTAGCTGAATCATGGTATAACACTTCCTTCCATACTGTAGCAAAAATGACCCCATTTATGGCACTTTATGGATATCATCCACCATCCATCACATCATCTTTAAGAGAAAATTCAAATGTTCATGAAGTGGAAGATCACATCGATCATCAATAAGAAGTTCTCCAACTCTTAAAGGACAACCTAAATTTGGCACAAAATCGAATGAAACAACAGGCAGATCAACATCGCAGCGAGAGAAGTTTTGATGTAGAAGACTGGGTATTTTTACAGCAACAACCATACAAACAAATTTACCTCAAGCAAGCTAAGAAGGATAATAAATTATCGCCAAAGTACTATGGTCCTTACAAGGTGTTGCAAAAGATTGGTACTATGGCATACAAATTGGAGCTTCCTATGTCTTCACGAGTGCATCCAATTTTCCATGTTTCATGCTTAAAGAAGGTTATAGTTGGAAATCTTCCAGTTCAAATAATATTGCCGAACTTGATGAGGGAGGAAAAATCATATTGGGGCCTAAAAGTAGGTCTGGAAACAAGAACCCAGCATTTCTGAGGGTGATCGATTTGAGTATCTCTCATCAAGTGGAAGAACTTACCCACTAAAGATTCTACATGGGAGGATGAGAATTTTATACAAAAGCACCCAGAGCTACTCAAGTGTTGAGGACAACACTTTTTTGAAGGAGAGGGGCATATTAGGTCCCTATATTACTAGTATAGTCCCTTATTTTTGTTAGTGTAACCCCCTTATTGTTATTATTGTACCCTTGTAACCCCCATATTGTTATTATTGTGCCCTTAAATTATTATTTTTAGGTCGGCTAGGATTACATTGTGGCCCCACTAGGATTACATTACGGCCCCATGGACTCCTATATATAGAAAGGACGTTTTGTAATTTGAATCATCCAAGAATTGTTCATTCATGTAATGTATTGGAGGTTTCCCCCTCGAAGTGGCTTATTTCTAAGGCGTTGATATCTCTTTTCTTCTCTTTTTGGAGCTGGTTTCACAACACTTGAAATGCTATGATGCTCTTGTACTTGTCATAAATTTTTGGTGACAAGCACGGCCAGGAGTGAATCGTAGCTGTGAGCTCACTCTAAAATAGGACCCAGAAGACCTTATTATCTTCAATTTTCCTTTCATCCTTCAAATCCCACAGATTCACATATCATGCCCCTTTGCACATATCTGGCTCTAGCTTGGGGAGGACCAAATATTTTTGGGCTTCCCGTGCGACCAACGCGATGAGGAGCAGCAACCAGGAGTAACATAAGGCCCTTCCATGATTCTGGGCTTATCGCACATTCTCCAGAAATTCAGTGCACATGAACTGGGACCAGTCGAAGTAGACCCCCTTTTCGCAGCGGCCAACGAAATGGATCACATATGCGGGGACCGTGGCAACTTGGCACTTTCACATCATCTTGCATGCTAACAACAAGGTGTCCATGCGCACATCGGGGTTGTTGATAGTGCTAATTGTGAACCCCCTAGTTTTCCATTCAACGTGATAATCCTCATGGACCTTATCAGCGATCTGTTCTTCATATTTATTCATGACATGTTCCATGGCATTCACCCCTTTCATGGGAAGACCTGTAATATGCTAAATGAGCACTATGTCTATGGGAATGTGGTCCTAAATCCATAAGTAGTTGTCATGGACTAGGGCGAGAAACTATTGCACAATCCTGTCAGTGATATTGTAGTGGCCAAAATGAGGCATCCGCAGAAATTTTAATAACTGGAACCCAACCAATCCACTTACCCATGGCATAGGGACTACCTTTAGTACATCATCCTCCAATACCTCTCCAGATACAATTCCGGTGCCAGCTCGGGGAAGGCCTCCAGGTTTTCTAGGTCATGATCGTCAAACTTGACCATGTGGAGCTTGCCAAAGGATTCTTCAATGATGGTGACCTCACCCGGAATCAGGGGCGTCATCAAATAGGTGCACATCCCATCGTAATTCTTTGGCATGCACACCGAGGGCTTGCGAGGCCGCAGATAGGGTGGCAGCTAGCTTATTGGTTCAGTTATCCGGGCCTCTTTCTGAGTAGAAAGAGGTCTCTTAATGGTTTGGGTGAACACACTTATGGCACCGTTCATGGGGATTTCACGTTTCGAGGAGAAGTACTCTTCTTCACCCTAGCCCACTTTGTAGGTTTCCCCGACCCTTGCTCCTGGCCTTTTCCCTTCTCCTTTTTCTTTCCCTTGCTTGGTGTGGACATAACCTCCTCTACTTTAGGGGTGAATTCTAGTAATTCCTTAGATTCTTTCTTCATGAAGGCCACAGTATAGGAAGATTTAGCAGGATTAGTCGCAGTCATTCTTACGCGAAAAATGAACTCAGGGTGGCTACTATCAAAGGGGGAAGCATGCTCAGACATGAACAAAGTGCAATAGTCACAGAATCTCACAAAACACAAATTATTCAAGATACATGAAACCCTCTTCTGAGTTTTCCTTATGCTTTTATAGCCTTGGATATAAACCAACAGTTGGGTGAGGCTTATCAGAAACTTACCATCAAGTAAACAGTAAAAAATATTTGGAAATCACCTCATTAATTGCTGGCCACCTGCTCCTTTCAATGGTAAAATTTTCTTTTTACCTAGCTTTATTGTTCCAACAACTATTTTTCGCAGCTGTAGATTAACCCTATGCTTCCAACACACCTCCTGTGCTCTGGGCGCAGCCCTATGCTCCTAGTGCACCTCTCTGTGCTTCTAAACCTGCGATTGATACCTGCGCATAACACAGTCCTGCCTACGTTTGTCCTCCTGCCTGCGCGTATTTTTCCCCATCCAGCTACTCCAACCATAGTTATTTGATCCATTATGGTTTGAGCTGGCTGCCATTGAAAAATCCTAGTACCATTGTTACACCATTTTTTGGTCATCTAACTTATTATCATTAGATAGACCCAAGTACACCATGTAAGACCAGTTTTATCCTGAGTAAAACTGCTTTCACTATGTTAAACAAGGAAACCCCAAAAGGAAATATTAAACAAACCCATATTTGTTTGATTTTCCTCATGGAATAATTAATTAAACCATAATTTAATTATTATTCCCAGTCATGTTTAACCCAAAATCAAAGGAATTAATTAGATAAACCTTTATTTATCTTATTATTTTCTAGGAATAATCATTTAAACCTTATTTAGATGATATTCCTTGTTAAATATGACCAAATCACCCACAAATAATTAAATAAATCATTATTTATTTGATTATCTTCTAATCACTTCCTTAAAAAGATAAATAAATCATTTATTTATTTATTCTTAACAAATTAAGGGATTTGACCCAAGTCAAATACCTTTTCCCTCCAACAAATGTAATAAAATATTCCATAAAAAGTGGATCTAGATCTGGTTAACCCATGCACCAAGAACTAGAATGACCCAATATTTTGTTATAAATAGGAGGGTTTTTCCTACCATTCTTCACCTTTTGTTGCCTATTAGATCACTCTGGATCTATACACTTGGTCACCATTTTTTGCCATTTTGCTCCCTTTGAGCTCTACTCTTTGCATTGGGTTTTCTACATCAACTAGAGAGAGAAATCTTAGATCTGAAGTGCTGAGGACTTCCAAGAACCCATCCCACTGAGGGGAATTGGATACTCCTTTTGGTTTTCCTCACAGGTGCCCCATTAATACAAAAATTCTTTCAAAAATTGTTCTTGTCTTGTCTATTGGTATATGGAGCAAACCCTTGTTTTTACTGCTTAATGTCTTTCCATACATAGATCTGGTATTTTGCAACTCTTTTCTTGTCTAACTAACCACAGATCTGAAGATATTGGCAGCCACTTTTGTTGTTAGGGCTATTAGTTATGCGTAGCTAAAGTGGTCCTTTTTCGTACACTTCGACAAAGGATTCATACTAACAACCATATCACCGCGCAAGGTGGCTAACCAGACCGCTCCACCGTCAGTAATTTATTTTACCATATCGGGGCCTAGCCAGTGCTGATGGAAATTTCCTAGGTGTTTCGCAAACTAGCTATCATATAGCAAGACTAGTTCTCCCTCTGCATATTTCTTTTGTAGAATATATTGATCATGCCATGCCTTATCCTGGGCCTTCTGAACTTGCTAATGGAAATTAGCAATGAAACTATCTTCCTCCAAGGCTACAAGTTGCGCTACCCGCTCCTCCATGATATCACGCTCCGCCATGTTGGTAAAGGAACAATATACTCCATGGGAATAATGGCCTCCTTGCCATAAAACATCCAAAATGGTGTTTTCTGAGTTAGCTTCTTGCAGGTGGTTCAATAGGCCCAAAGGACTGAAGGGATGTGCAAGTCCTAGTCGTTGCAATCGAAATTACAGGCCTTGGTCAGTTCCTGCTCCAAGATTTTATTAAATATTCCACAACTCCATTTTCATGTAGATGATACAGGGTGATTTTTGTGTGGTGGATCCGAAATTATTCAGTCAAGGCCTTTTTTTGTTTCATTAACAAAATGTGTACCTCTATCGCTCATTAAGATCTTCGAATAGCCAAACATGGTCAAAATATGTTCAAAAATGAAGTGCGCAATGGTATCTGCAGTGCAGTCCTTTAGAGCTTGTGCTTTGGCCCATCTAAATAAATAATCAGTCACAGTGATGATGTAGCATGCACCTGTCTTCGTTCCTAGTGGGTTAATGGCCCCACGAAGTCTATGTCCCATTTGTCAAATGCTTACAAGGCCACCTGCGGCTACAAGGCATTTCGTCTTTGCGTGATGATCTTCCTATCCTTTCGCAAGTGTCACAAGATTTGCAATAATCGTGAGAGTCGCTATGCAATGTGGGCCACCATAGTCCAACTCTTAAAATATTCTGCATCGTGGCTTTCCCTGCATAGTGACCTCCTACTTTGCCCCTGTGAGCTTCTGCTATGATGGCGTGTCGTTCATGCTCCAAAACGTATATTTGCAACACTTCATCAACTCCCAATTTATACAGATGGCTTGATATGATGGAAAAATCCATAGCTCGGGTTACCAACTCATTCTTCTGGTGTATTTTATATTCTGCAGGTGCCATCCCTGTAGTTAAGAAGTGAATGACGTCAGCGAAGTGTGCATCGACCACCTTAATCACGAACAATTGCGCATCAGGCAGTAATTCTAGGTTATTTGGTTCCTCACCACTCTCAATTCGAGATAAGTGGTCCAGCCTAGCATTCAACCTCCCCGGCTTCACAATGATCTCAAAGTCATATTCTTGAAAAAATAGTAGCCATCGGTAGATTCTCCCCCCCCAACAGAGGCTTATTCACTAGGTACTTAAAATCTGAGTGATCTGCAAACATCTTGAAGTGCTCTCCTAATAGATAATGCTAGTATGTTTGAAGGGCATATACCATGGCCAACCCCTCACATTCAATAGTAGATTAGTTGCGCTTCGCACCAGAAATTTTCCTACTAGAAAATGCAAGTGGAGGGTCAATGTCTCCGTCTCCAGGCTGCGTAAGGATAGCTCCTAGAATGATCCCTAATGCATCTACGTGAACATGGAAAACCTTTTCCAATTCATGGAATATGAGGATAGGCACAAAAACCATATTGTCCTTGAGTAGTTCAAAGATTTTTTAACACTCTTCATCCCAAAGAAACGAAACGTCCTTCTTTAGCAACTTTTCCATAGGTGCTGTGATTAATGCGTACCCTTGAATGAACTTCCTATGGTAGCCTGTGTTAGAAATTTGTAATTAGCAAGATTGGAAAAGTCCAATCATAGAAACAACATCGTTTCAACCAACTTTGGGATTCTAGGATCTAGCCCTCTTGAATCCGGAGAGGGATCTCCCCAATAAGTGCAAAGATGGATTTGTCCTTGAAATTTCGGGTAATGATATTAGGCTAGTTATGAAGGCCAAGGGTTTGTTTTGTTTTTTGGATGGTTGAGCATGAATACTACTTGAGGTGGAAATTCCTAAGTGAAAAGAGTTTCAAAGGTGAGAAGTTGCAAGTGAATGGAAAAATTAGGCTAAAAAGATAGATATAACGCTGGTTTTGAGTCCATTGGGCAATGGAGTCATAACAGGGCTTTAATTGAACAACAACATCAAGAGTGATCCAAGGGGAAAGTCATCTACATCACAAGATTATTGGGATTTATAATGATGGAATGGAAACAATAAAATGTTGGAGGGGTGGAAACAAATAATAATTTCACAAAGGATTTATAGTCAGTCCAAACAAGAAAAGCCTCTTAAGTAACTGTTTAAAACCAACCAAGTGTAGGGCTAACCATTGACTTCTTGGGAAAGTTTTTATTAAAGCAGCTTAATTGATAGACAATCCAGTAATCCACATAATTACCTTTAGAAAGTATGAAAACATATAAGAGAAGACAGAGTGTAAACTTAAGATCAGATAAATTACTTTAAAACCTAGTCTGCTTTCAGTCAACACCAAGGGAAACTTTCAGAATTTTCCTTTGGAGAAAAGAAGCTAGAAATAGGGCAAAAAATCACTTTTCTAGTCTAACTTTAATAAGAAAATAAGGAAAATAACGTTCAAGAACAATGTTTAAAGCAAACAGTAGGACGAGGGAAGTCCAGCATTCCTAACTTCTTAACTGTATTAAATCATTCTTTAATAAACAAATTGGAGGAAAACATTAAGATAAAGCTTTTCAGTCAGAGAAGGTTATTGATATACAACAGGTCCTAACTCTATAAATGTTGTTTTTTATCAGAGAATAGTGAAAAATATGACATACATAGAAGGAAAACAATAACAAAGAAAGGGGCACTTCACCAGTGATATAGACCAGGATCCCAATAAATAACTTGTTTATTGATGTCAAACCAGTTACAGTACTCAGGTCCAATGTTTCAGTTCAACAATCATCTTCACTATTCAGCCTAAATAATCTAACACAAACAGAGCTTCAAGGGCCAGTGAACACTATTTACAGATAGAAGTCTCCAGCTCAATTGTATTTCAAAGTTCTGCAACCAACCCCTCACTCATTTTCTATGGAAGTATATGTAGAAGAATGAGGAGGTGAGATCTGATAAAAGATCTCCAATTACAATTAATATAGATTTAATGGCTTCCTGGCCTTTAAGGGGCTCAATGAAGAAACTTACATGGGTGCACTCTGTATTAAATGTTTTACGTAAATTTTAAGCTCGGTGGGAGCTTTTTTTGACCTTTGAGGCTCTGTGTGGCTTCGAAGTAACTCTGTAGATGTTTGTCATTAATTTCCTTGGCAGAGTTTCCTCCTTGGCTGCATTTTGAGACAAATATCTGATCCTGATCAATAAATTTGGCCTCTGATTGAATACTTTGAGGTACAGGTGGCATTTTAGTAGTTGGGAGGAATCAATTTGCCTCAGATGTAGTGGTGGAAGCGCTCCTATTGATAAAACCCTTAAGATCTTCTTTTAAACTGTGTTTTAAATCGGGGATTAGGCTTTTAATAAACATTCTTAGCCGTGATCCCCGGAAATCTATCCTTTAATCCTCTGTTCTGATAAATTTTGGTCTTCGTCACTGATACTCTATGACTGCGCCCGATTCATGGTTTTTCTGATATATAGGGCTGCGCAGGGTTATGTGGCATCAATGCTTCATGAACGATTGACGAAAACGTGTTTTTAACACCCTGTGATGATTTTCTTTGGTGAATCAAAGGGAGGAAGATCGTCATCCTCTGCCTTCGAATTTTCTTCAAAAATGGCGAGAAAACCATTTAAACCTTGCAAAATACAAACAAATATTAAAAAATCCTGGATATATAGGTTTATTGCTACAGAGGACATGTGGGGGAAGCGTGGCCGTTGGATGTCATCATCCAATGGTCAGGATTGATCAGGAGAAGGCGTAGTGAAGGCGGAAGAAAATTTTGAATCAGGGTCGTCGATCATGCAAAGATCGACGGTCGGGAGTAGAAAATGTAAAGTCAAAATGGGAAATGTTGACTAGGCGACGGAAGTGGGTGATGAAATATGAACCGTCGATCTGCAGATCAAATCAATGGAGGAAATTAATTGGATGCCACACCGTAGCTCGATTAACTATCAGGCATCTTTGGTGAGCGATAGCCGCTGGATGGCCTGCCCCAGATCGGATGGTGGATGCCAATATCGCGTGGGGTCCATGTCTGAATGTTAATGCACGATGGACGGCGATTTTATGAACAGTTCCCAGGATGCGTGTCGGCCAGCGTATGGAATCGTTGCCAATCAGGAAAAAACCGCCCTCGCCCAAAGGCGGTGCGTTGAATACCACGCGGTTTTGGGACAGGTGAGTGGAATGCGGGGACCACTGGGGAGACGGACTCTGCTCCTTCAATCTATAGATCAGATCGACGGTGGGGGTTGACTGATATTTTACACTGGTAGAAAGTTCACAATATAATAAAAAATCAGAAAATTAATATAAACAGAGGTTTTATATATATTTATAAAGGGGCTTGGCACTCGACTATGGGGCCGAGGGTTGTATGAAGGGTAATATGACTGGGGTTAAAAAAAGGATGGGCTAAAGACTAAAATACATATAAAACATGCATTTCAATGGTTTATAGGGGTTCCTATAAGGCAAAGAAGGAGTCTTTAAACCTTATCAAAGGATTTTGATGAAGGGGAAAGGGAAAAATCATGAAAACAAGGGATTTTTCATGGGAGATGAAAGCGTTAAAATGAGGTTAGTTTTGGAAGAAGGGAAGGGGGAAAAAGGTGCTTGCAGTAGTATTCTGGCTTGGAAATCAGCAGGATTTCTGAGTGTAAAGTGGGAACAATAGTGAAGTTTAGACAGAGGATAGGCATGAGGCCTTCAAGAGTATTCAAGAGCCAACAATGTTTAGCAATGAAATTTGTTCCTTGAAGGCTCAAAAAGTTTTAGCCACCTTTTGCTATAAAAAAATTTATAGGTGGCTAACAGTGGCTCCACTTGGGGATGATGCCTTCTTGAAGGCGTCAAGAAATTCAGACTTTCATTCTCTGGGAGGCTGACCTGTGCCTGATCCATTGGGCTGCCCTTCCTTTGCTGGGATCATCTTCTCTGAAAACATATTAGCAGCCATGAAAACAATTGACATTCATCAATACAAACTTTCTACCTACCCAATCCTATTGATCTAGCATTTTTTCTTCATTAGAGTGCACTTAGATTGGCAAAATCTTTCGACAACATTTTATTCTTTTGAAAGAAGGAAATATAATCTATTTATACTCCTTATTTCTCTATGGACTCAGATTAAACAATTGAGCCCATATGATTCTCTACCTATTCTACTATCTGTTGGGATTAAACTGTCCAACAGATTTTTACTCTCTAATTTCTACAACAAAAATTCAAAAGCATTCAATTCAGGATTGAACAGTAACTTGATGCTGATCTATGGCATAAAAACAGGTTGCACATAGAAATTTATTTCGCAGAAAATTTAAAACAAAATGGAAGGCTTAAGATCTAAAAGTTTCTCATCGTGGCCTTCTCTTTTTACAGCTCTGTTTTGGCTCTTGTTTGAGCTGCCTCTTTGAGCTAATTAGAACTAGATTTAAATATTTTTTGACACAGAAAATAAAACAGATTTGAGTCATCTCTCTTTGGAAACTTAGGTTCAGATTTTGATCTTGTTTGAACCTTTAATTTCTATCCTAATCTATCTACTGATAAGCCAATATTAAACAGTTTGGCAAATCAAATTCACTATCCTATCAGCAGAAAATTTAAAACTAATTAGTCAAGATTAGGCTGTTTGACTAACTAGAAGTGTGTTTTTCAGGAGTGGCATTTGAGCTTGCACACTTTTAGAATTTGTTTCTCTTTTTTTTTTTTGGTATGGGGCTATACCTTTCTTGTTTTGACAATCTGCCCTCTTTTCTTTATTTTCTTTGTTTTTGTATTTAATTCTTTTCTTCAATGAAGAAAATTGAAAATAACCCAGCATGTTCTTTGCGTGCTTTTATTATCTTATCTAACCTATTCTAAACATGAAGTATTTACATTTATCATATGATACAAAAATGCCAATGCAGCCAGCTGAGTAATGTCAAGAAAAAGTAGAAACTCAGGCTGCTTGTCAAAGGTATCCATAGAAAATATTGAAGATTAACCTTCAATATCAAGGCTATCACAGAAGGTGACAGCTTTTCATGTCTCTGGCTCTTGCAAAGGATCACTGCTTGATAATTTGAGCTAGTTGGGATTTCCACACACTCTTCCATAGGATCAACAAAGAAAAGATGAAGATTCTCTTCTTTTTGGTCCTCCACAATTGGTAGATTATCTACTTCCAAGACATCATCTTTGAGGACCATCTCTTCAGTATGTAGCTTGGAAGTATCGTCATTTTTAACCTACACAATAGCAAAGAGTGAAATATTTTCTTTCTCTAAACATATGCTTGCTTCTAATATACATTCAGGTTCTTTGGATGACAGTTTGAGGGAGAAGTATTTTCTTGGGAAGATGGTATATCCACAGCAGGATAGTCTTGTATTTGTTTCTCTCCCTCTTCTTCATCATCATCTGAACTAGAGGACTCATCATATTTGGCAGTGTTGTCCTCTTGTAGCCCTGGTATGCTTGGATTCAGTGGGCTGAACTGTGTGAAGAGATTATTATATTCTTGAGTGGGGATGTATTCAATGGTTTCCTCTTGCTCAAAAATTTCTTCCTTACTCTTCTCTTCACCTTCTGAGTTGAAAGGCTATTGATTCCCAATTAAGTGAAAGATTTTTATGATGGATCGAGAAGGATGATTGCGGCTTTCAAGCTGATGATGGTGAAACTCATAACACCAATAAAATGTCGGTTGCCCTGCATGACTAGTTTCTTCTTGGAAATCATCATCATCATAAGACTGATTGAATTTTGAAAATTTATTAGGATAAACATTTTCATCAGTCAAACATATTGGGATGTCCGTAGGTCCTTCCTCATTTTTATCCACAAAAGAACTTTCTAAATCTGTACAAAAAAGTTCTCTATGTGAATGAGCAAGAGTGTTTGTTTTGCAAAAAATTTCAGAGACTGACTGTTTATAAATAGTCTCATCTATCTCCTTCTCTGTCAAAGGGTAAGATGTTTCCATGTTCTTTTGGACAGAAGTACAATAGTTCTCTGTCTCTTGTGAAGACTGATTTTGAGGCTGAATGTCTTCGTGAGCCTCCGCTATAAGGGATGATGAATCAATATTTGAGTTTTCAGGGATATCTTGAGGGATGTTCTTTATTTATTGGATCATCTCTTCCTCAATTGATTCATCTATGTTCTCAAAATTTTTCAATAGGAGATTAAACTCATGAATGGCTATTAAAAAATCTTCAGGATGCATCTCTTCCAAAGCTTCCTCATTATCTATAATGTGTTGGGTGATGTTTTGTGATGGATCATAATGTATTGCACACAATGATAATGATGTAGTGTTTTCTTTATATTTCTCATAGAACACATATTCAAGGTCTCTTAAAGAAAACAAACTACTAGATCTTAAGTATTCATACCAATCCCTAGCTTTTCCTTCTAATGTTAACATGAACATTTTCATTGGGCAGTCTTCATGCCATTCAACTTTCAACCTCCATACATGTATATGAAATTTGATGAGATGTAATAGAGGGTCATCAAACTTTTCACCTTGAAAAACAGGCAGGTTGTCATCCCAATTCACCTGGGGCATCTTATGTGGAAACACAGGGATATGATCTCTACTCATTGGGGCATATCTTCATTGTATTCTTGGAATCATATTTGTAAATCAAGAAAGAGGTCACTGTGTCTGGTCAATCAGTTCAGGGTCTTCTACCAGTGGAGTCATTTGGTCTTCTGTGAGTTTCAGAGTGTGGAGTCGCCAGGTGGAATTTTTTAGCTCTTTTGGAGGTAAAAGGTTTTATGGTCCACCACCATGTTTATTTAATTCCAATCTGAAATATTTTTGGGTTTTTCTGAGTTTCTGTGGTTGTATGGAAAACTAAAGAGTCTATAAAAGCTCGCCAAGCAACTATGAACTCAGAAATTCCCCAGCAGAGTCGCCAGAAATGTTAGTTGCTGGAGGCTCAGCTGGCGAACAGAATAATTTTTCATAAAACCAGGGGTTATCTAGAGCTTTAAGATGTTTCTGAACTTTTATTAACTCAGAAACCCCAGTGGAGTCACCAGAAATGTTAGGAATCTATAATTAGCAATATCGGCAAAGTATAATCACAGAAACAACATCATTTCAACCAACATTGGGATTCTAGGATCTAGCACTCCTGAATCTGGAGAGGGATCTCTCCAATAAGTGCAAAGATGGATTTGTCCTAGAAATTTGGGGTAATGATATTAGGCTAGTTATGAAGGCCAAGGGTTTGTTTTATTTTTTGGATGGTTGAGCATGAATACTGCTTGAAGTGGAAATTCCTAAGTGCAAAGAGTTTCAAAGTTGAGAAGTTGCAAGTGAATGGAACAATTAGGCTAAAAATATAGATATAACGCTAGTTTTTAGTCCATTTGGCAATGGAGTCATAACAGGGCTTTAATTGAACAACAACATCAAGAGTGGTCCAAGGGGAAAGTAATCTACATCACAAGATTATTGAGATTTATAATGATGGAATGGAAACAATAAAGTGTTGGAGGGGAGGAAACTGATAATAATTTCACAATGGATTTATAGTCAGTCCAAACAAGAAAATCCTCTTAAGTAACTGTTTAAAACCAACCAAGTGCAGGGCTAACCATTGACTTCTTGGGCAAGTTTGTATTAAATCAACTTAATTGACAGAAAATCCAGTAATCCACATATTTACCTTCAGAAAGTATGAAAACATATAAGAGAAGACAAAGTGTAAACTTAAGATCAGATAAAGTACTTTTAAACCTAGTCTGCTTTCAGTCAACGCAAAGGGAAACTTTCAGAATTTTCCTTTGGAGAAAAGAAGCTAGAAACAGAGCAAACCATCACTTTTCTAGTCTAACTTTAATAAGCAAATAAGGAAAATAACGTTCAAGAACAATGTTTAAAGCAAACAGTAGGATGAGGGAGCTCCAAAATTCCTAACTACTTAACTGTATTAAATCATTCTTAAATAAACAAATTGGAGGAAAACATTGAGATAAAGCTTTTCAGTCAGAGAAGGTTATTGATATACAGCAGGTCCTAACTCTATAAATGTTTTTCTTTATCAGAGAATAGTGAACAATATGACATACATAGAAGGAAAACAATAACAAAGAAAGGGGCACTTCACCAATGATATAGACCAGGATCCAAAGAAACAACTTGTTTATTGATGTCAAACCAGTTAAAGTACTCAGGTCCAATGTTTCAGTTCAGCAATCATCTTCACTATTCAGCCTAAGTAATCTAACACAAACAGAGCTTCAAGGGCCAGTGAACACTATTTACAGATAGAAGTCTCAAGCTCAATTATATTTCAAAGTTCTGCAACCAACTGCTCACTCATTTTCTATAGAAGTATATATAGAAGAATGAGGAGGTGAGATCTGATAAAAGATATCCAATTATAATTAATACAGATTTAATGGCTTCTTGGCCTTTGAGGGGCTCAATGAAGAAACTTACATGGGTGCACTCTGTATTAAATGTTTTACATAAATTTTAAGCTCGGTGGGAGCTTTTGTTGACCTTTGAGGCTTTGTGTGGTGTCGAAGTAACTCTACAGATGTTTGTCATTAATTTCCTTGGCAGAGTTTCCTATTTGGCTGTGTTTTGAGACAAATATCTGATCTTGATCAATAAATTTGACCTGGGAGGAATCATTTTGCCTCAGATGTAGCGGTGGAAGTGCTCCTATTGATAAAACCCTTAAGATCTTCTTTTAAACTGTGTTCTATATCAGGGATTAGGCTTTTGATAAAAATTCTTAGCCGTGAACCCCAGAAATTTGTCGTTTAATCCTCTGTTCTGATAAATTTTGGTCTTCGTCACTGATACTCTCTGACTACGCCCAATTCATGGTTTTTCTGATATACAGGGCTACGCAGGGTTATGTGGCATCAATGCTTCATGAACAATTGATGAAAACATGTTTTTAACACCCTGTGATGATTTTCTTTGGTGAATCAAAGGCAGGAAGATCGTCATCCTTTGCCTTCGAATTTTCTTCAAAAATGGCGAGAAAACCATTTAAATCCTGAAAAATACAAACAAATATTAAAAGATCCTGCATATATAGGTTTATTGTTGCGGAGGACGTGTGGGGGAAGTGTGGCTGTTGGATGGCATCATCCAACGGTCAGGATTGATTGGGAGAAGGCGTAGTGAAGGCGGAAGAAAATTTTGAATCAGGGTCGTCGATCGCGCAGAGATCGACGGTCAGGAGTGGAAAATGGAAAGTCAAAACAGGAAATGTTGACTGGGCGACGGAAGTGGGCGATGAAATATGAACCGTTGATCCGTAGATCAGATCGACGAAGAAAATTAATTGGATTCCGTGCCGTAGCCTAGTTAACTATCGGGCATCTTCAGTGAGCGATAGCCGTTGGATGGCCCGCCCCAGATCAGACGGTGGATGCCAATATTGTGTGGGGTCCACGTCTGAACATTAACGCGCCATGGATGGCGGTTTTATGAACAGTGCCCAGGACGCGTGTCGGCCAGCGTATGGAATCACTGCCAATCGGGAAAAAACCGCCCTCGCCCAACGGCGGTGCGATGAATACTGCGCGGTTTTTGGACATGTGAGTGGAATGCGGAGACCACCAAGGAGACAGACTCCGCTCCGTCGATCTGCAGATCAGATCGACAGTGGGGGTTTACTGATATTTTACACTGGCAGAAAGTTCACAATATAATAAAAAATCAGAAAATTAATATAAACAAAGGTTTTATATATATTTATAAAGGGGCTTGGCGCCTAACTGCGGGGCCGAGGGTTATATGAATGGTAATATGACCGAGGTTTAAAAAAGGAGGGGCTAAAGACTAAAATACATATAAAACATGCATTTCAATGGTTTAGAGGGGTTCTGATAAGGCAAAGAATGAGTCTTTAAACCTTAACAAGGGGCTTTGATGAAGGGGAAAGGGAAAAATCATGAAAACGAGGGATTTTTCATGGGCTATGAAAGGGTTAAAATGAGGTTAGTTTTGGAAGAAGGGAAGGGGGGAAAAGGTGCTTGCAGCAGTATTCTGGCTTGGAAATCAGCAGAATTTCTGAGTGTAAAATGGGAACAGTATTGAATTTCAGACAGAGGATAGGCATGAGGCCTTCAAGAGTCTTCAAGAGCCAACAATTTTTAGCAATGAAATTTGTTCCTTGAAGGCTCAAAAAGTTTTAGCCACCTTTTGCTATAACAAATTTTATAGGTGGCTAACAGCCTGTATGTTCGAGGATAGAGCGCAACGGATTTTTAGTTGTAGGTACTTTCAGGTTGATGATAACTGCTATTTTGGCGGGGTTAACCATCAATCCTTGTCGACAGACTATTTGACCAAGTAAGATCCCGAAGGGTACACAAAATATGCACTTATTGATATTCAAGGAAATCTGTTGCTTTCTACAGGAATCTAGCATCATGCTCAAGTTTGAGACGTGCTTCTTTACCAACCCGAAGACATTCTAGTCATCAAAATATACCTCCAAAAACTCGTGGATGAACTCCTTGAATACTGTGACCAATACCCGCGAAAAGATGGTAGGGGCATTCTTGAGCCCAAACGACATGACATTGTACTGAAAAGATCCCCATTCAGTGGCAAACATATCTTTGCTGTGATATTCAGATGTGACTCTGATTTGATGGTAGCCCCAAAACCCGTCCGTGAACGAGTATGCTTCCTGTTGCCCCATGCTATCAAGGATTTCATCTAAGAATGGCATAGGAAATGGATCATGCATGCAGGCATCATTAAATTTGTGCACGTCAACACATATTCGTATCTCTCCCTTAGTATTTTTCTCCTGAACCACCATAGGACTTACCAAGTCTGACTGTTTGACTGGTTCGATGATACCTTCAGTGAGAATTTTGTCAATTTCTTCCTTGACCTTTTTTTCATACTTGGCTTTTAACCGATAAGGGCATTTCTTCACAGGGCATGAATTTGGTTTTAAAGTGATGTGCATGAACCCTAGGTCCCCTGTAGTCCCTTTGAGTTCCAAGAATTTTGTAGGAAATGGGTCATGGTACTCCGTAAGGAGTTTTGCAACTTTTCCCATAGTATCATCATCCTAGTAGTCCCTAATTTTAGCTAGCTTAGATTTCTCCTCCGTCCCAATGTTGACTTCTCACAGCTTTAGAGGCTTATTGACATTGACAGTCTCTAGTGGGGGTCTAGCAACTGCACGCTCTCCCTCTGACTCTAGGATAGAGATATTTCATGGGTCTTCATCACATTCCTCCATTGATAGACTATGACAGTTGAAAATATCCTGCATCTGTGTCTCCTACGTTGGTGCCCCATGTGCTGCACAAGGGCATGATTCATCAAATAATAAGGCATCTATATCCTACAGAGCTTCATCGAGAGCCTCTGTTTCACCTACCAAACCAAATGTCCCTACTAACTCATCCTTCAGGTTTTCCTAGTGGCGGGTGTGCTGGTGTAGTTCTTCATCTAAATACTATGCAGTGGGGATTAGACCCAAGGCATGAATGAACAGGTGGTCCCATTCCTCCATAGTTCTTTTGCACCATTCCTCCATCCATGTGGACAAGTTCTCGTGCGGGTCCCCTAGCTCCAGGAAAGTCTCTATGCGTAGGTGAACCAGGGGTTCAAACCATAGGACCATCATTTCGCGACACTCTTCCCAATCCTGGAATGTCCCCTTATGTGTTTCCCACCACCTCGCAGGGGTTGCACGTATGGCTGGATTAAGGGCCTATAGCCTTCACTCCTGTGTGACTTCGGCTCCAAATTTTAGCAAAACTACCTAATACTACTAGAACCATACAAGTAGGGTAGTTCTCTTACCTCTGAGGAGATACACTAGTAGTTCTTTGTGATTTTAAGACATCGCAGTGCAGATACATCATGTAATCGATTCTGCCAATTTTCTATCTCCTCGTCAGAGTCAGAGAAGCATTCATTGTCCTTCTCCTAGCAAAGCACATGATCATCCGTAGGATTGATCCAATCTTCATCCCAAGCAGTTAATTTGTAGATGTGATCGACATCCTCTTCTTCACACACTAGTTCTATATACTGCTCTCCTTCCGCAGGGTCCAATGGGACTATCACCCTCGTGCCCTCATTCTCAAACACCATTCTCATTTTATTTAGGTTGATAATTCCTCCCATGTCTATTTCCCAATCCAATCTGAGGAGCACATGACAGGGGTTTTCATCTTCCACAGTTTGAATTACCTCAAATTCGGTGCAGACCTTAAATCCTGCGATGTCTACCATATTTTTTGATAGCCTCCCCAATGGTATGGTCTTCTACTGGTTGGCCATGTGCAGCTGGATAGTATACCATTCCAACTTAGGCTCTCCCATCCGCTGCCAATTTTTCTTGGGATTATGTTCTGACCCTAGGTCCAAAATAACTTGATCCATTTCATAGTCGCCAATCTGCACTGTTAGCCGCATTTCTCGACCATTGCCTTTCTTATGCTTGTAAAGTTTGTGCACATCCTTAACCTCTGGGGGAGGGTTATCTCTCTCTGTGTAGCTATCTATTAGTGCTTGTATATTTTCTACTGCCTTCTGGTTGCGTAGCAGCTTCATACATGCTTGTAGAAATGGTTTAACTTTGTCGGTTGTTCTTAGGTCTGCTGGAGCTTTTGAAGTAGACGCCTCATCCTTGGTAAATTCATTGCGAGCTGCGATGAAGGTTTCCTTTTCCTTCTGTAGGTCCAAGCTTTTATGTTTGACAGTTGATTGTTGAGATTCAACAAGATGATGAGCTTAGTGAAAAGAGTCGCCTTCATTAAGTGGGCCTGCAGCCTATTTTTGGCGCAAAGTCTATTTTTAGACTATGTTTATTTTTAGACATGTTGATCATATTCTATGAGTTGCAGGATGCTATTTGTGGATGGTTGGTTAAGTTGGAAAAATATATGGACTTCTATTTTTAGACATATAAAGGTGGAATCTATTTTTACACTACCAGTCTAAAAATAGATATGTCGAATATTATTAGCTCTTAATATTATTTGGACTCTAAACATTATCTTATTCTCTTGGAGCACTTCAGTTAAGTGCACAGATGTGGCACAGTAGCTGATAGAAGGAATTACACTATTACTGAGGGTTTAATGGAGCTAATTCATGGAGGACTTCAATTAAAACTCATTTGACAGAGTTTGGTGGAGTTGGAGAAGTAGTTGGTGGAGTTATATTTAGTTTAACTCAGTTAGACTCAGTTGAGCTAGTTGTATCTAGTCTAACTGATTGATACACTAGTGAGAGTGGTGTGAATTAATTAGTTAATTAATTCACTAAATAATAACTCATTAATCAACTGATTAATACATCAATTAACTATAGTGCATGGCAGTTTCAGTGGAGACCAATGAAGAGATAGGTGAAAGAGCAAGTGTGACTATCAGTTGTGACTATAGTGATGCATTGATTGCATCCAACACTCAATGGAGATGCCAATGAGGATGTCATGAGAAATTATGGAGTAATTCTAGTTCATTCAGAGCCATTCTTCAGCAGGGATTGTGTAGTAGAGGCAGGCTAGCAAGTGGCAAAGATCGGTGCATGGATTTGCAAGATCAAGCTTGATTAGTGTAGCGATTGTATTGTAACGAGAGCTTGATATGATCAGCTTTGTATGAGGATTGTTACATGATATCTATGACATATATTATATACATATAGTGGGGGTTTTTTAGCTTTAGGCTTTCCCATTAAAAAATTGTGTTAATGTGTGTGAATTTTTATTGTTTCATGTGTGCATTGCAATCTTGATTTTATTTCTGCAAATGATCAATGGTGGAATAGATTTTGTATTTTGCATGAAGTTAAAATAGTGTGAGATCAGGAGAATATTGGACATATAACTCATAATTTATATAATTTCTACATGGTATCAGAGCAGATGATCATTGGAGGTGATTGCAATTATGGAAGCGGTTGAGTTTTGTGCTGGTGGAATTCGAATTTGCTGCAGTGTTTTCTTGGTGTCAAAGTTGAGAATTCATTGAAATGTCTTTCAACGGATTGCGATTGGAGTATGCCCTTGATGGGAGCTTGAATTACATAGCATGGAAGGACAGTATGGAGGTGCTGCTAGATGATAATGAGTTGAAGGAGTTCATAGATGCTGATATTCTGAAGCCTACTTCTAGCGATGCAGCCGCACTTGACGCATGGCAAAAGAACGTAGAAAAGTGTCAAATAATTCTGTTGGAAGGTGTAAAGGACCACATTGTGTCCAGCCTTCATGGTAAAGCCACTCCATTCTTAACGTGGAAGGATTTGATAGAATTTCTCCAAAGCATAAGTGACCAGAGGAAGTTGGCACTTAAAGACAAGCTCAGAAAAATAAAAATGGAGAAAGGCGACAGTATACCAAAATACCTCACAAAGTTTGTCCACTACAAGGATAAGCTAGGAAGTGTGGGGGTTACTTTTGATGAAGAGGACTTGGTGAGATTGGCTCTCCTTGGGCTTCCGAAGAGTTGGCATAGCTACGAGGACTCTGTTAATGGATGGGAGAAATTACCGGGATGGGAGCGACTTTGGTCAGATCTTGTGCAGGAGGAGATAAGGTGGGGTACCAGGGATGGATATTCATCGAGGAATGAAGATGAAGAAAATTGTGCTTTGGCTACCAAAGAAAGGAAAGGGAAGGGGAAGAAAAATCCTTCTCAATCCAGTTCAAAAGGCAAGAAGCAGGATTTTTCCAAGGTGAAGTGTTTTCACTGTCACCAGCATGAACATTTTCGCCAGTAACTGTCCACAAAAGAAGAAGAATAAGTAGGCTATTGGATCTGCAGCTGGAGAGGCCTTAGCCTCGCAGTTTGGGTTGCATTTTTCTTTGATCGCATGCTTGGTTTCAAGTGTGATGGGATTGATGTGGTTTCTTGATAGTGGTGCATCTTTTCATATGACCGGAGAAAAATATTTGTTTAGTGATCTGAAGGAAAAGGATCTTGGAGTGCACATCGAAATGGGCAATGATGGTAGATACAGTGCGACTGGTATCGGGACCATTTCCTTTGAGAGGGAGTCTAGTAAAACTTTCATCTTGAAGGATGTAATGCATGTTCCAGGATTGAATAACAATCTTATCTCTCTGGTGATGTTGGAAGACAAGGGTTAGGATGTTGTTTTCAGTGAGGGAAAATCTTTCCTTTAGCATAAAACAGTTGGTCAAACTAGGAGGATAGGGATTCGAGTTAAGAATATTTATCAATTGTCGGTAGATGGCTGCGCAGCAATGGTAGGCAAAGCGGAAGGAGTGGTGAGCCGGCATGAGGGCAAATTGTGGCACAAGAGATTGGTCCATCTTCACCATGGCGCTTTGAAAATTTTGCAGCAGATTTCTACCGGGCTTCCCAAGGGTACACTTGCACAGTTAGATCAGTGTAAGGGATGTACTTTGGGAAAATTTGTGAAGACCACTTTTCATGAGAAGGATAGTAGTTCCATGATGATCCTTGAGAGAACTCACACATATGTGTGTGGACCTTTATTGGTTGCTTCAACAACAAAGCACAGGTATTATGTGATATTTGTTGATGAATTTTCTCATAAGTGTTGGATCTTCTTCATGCAGAAGAAGAGTGAGACATACTCAAATTTCTGTGAGTTCAAGGTGCTGGTTGAGAAAGATTTGGGGAAGCAGGTGAAAGCTCTAAGGAGCGATAATGGTGGTGAATAAATCTATGGTGAATTCAAAAAATTCTGCAGCAAAGAAGGAATTTGAAGAGAACTCATAGCGCCTCATAACTCACAGCAGAATAGGGTCGCGGAGAGAAAGAATAGAATGATCGTGGGTGTTGCATGGGTGATGTTGCATGATCAGGGCCTTCCCATGCACTTGTGGACTGAGGCATGTAACACTGCGGTTTATGTGAAAAACCATTGTCCTCATAGAGTACTTGGCATGAGCACACCCGAAGAGGCGTTTTTTGGTAAGAAGCCTAATATTTCTCATTTGAAGATTTTTGGCTCACCTATTTACATTCATGTGATGAAGGATGCTAGGAAGAAGATGGAGTTGACTGCAGAGGTTGGGATGTTTTTGGTGGTACACAGAAACACCCCACAATTATCGTGTGTATTTTCCAGACAGTCGAGATATCAAATTTCATGAGGAGAAAGTCATGAAGTTTTCTCTTGAGAGGGAGCTACACTTGCATGTAGATGAGGGGCTACCTGTTCCTAAAGATGAGCCTTGGGATGTGGATAAGCCACAAGAGGAGGTTCATGGAGTGGAAGAAACCACTCATGCAGCGCCAAACATCAGAGGGCAGAAGCACACTACAGAAGTTGAGCGACTGAATCTTGATGCAGTGTAGAATGTAGGAGCACCTACATCACAGCGCAAACAAAGGCAGTCACCTAACTGATTTACTGGATACATGGCTCTGATGAGCAAGTGTATCGTGATAGAACCATCCTCTTTCGAGGAAGCTGTGGAGGATCCCGCATGGGTAGATGCCATGGTGGAAGAGTATGATTTAATTGTTAGAAACAGTGCATGGGAGATTGTCCCAAGGTTGGAAGGGAAATCATTGGTAGGTTCAAGATGGATCTACAAAGTGAAGCAAGCTACTGATGGGAGCGTCGAGAAGTATAAGGCAAGATTTTTTTCTTGGGGCTTCTCACAGATCAAGGGGATCAACTATGAAGAAACCTTTTCACTTTTCGCAAGGTATTCTTCCATACGGACCATCCTTGCTCTCTCAGCGTAAATGGGTTGGCACATTCATCAGATGGATGTGAAGACTGTGTTCCTCAACGGAATAATTTAGGAGGAGGTGTACATTGAGCAGCTTGAAGGATTTGAAATCTTCAACACTGAGTCGCATGTGTGCAGGCTCAAAAGAGCGTTGTATGGGCTAAAACAAGCACCTCGTGCTTGGTACACATGGATAGACAGTTATTTCACCAGACTTGGTTTCACCAAGAGTGAGGCAGATCCAAACCTATACCAGATTGTGGTGGATGGTAAGCTTTTAATCATTGTGCTTTATGTAGATGATTTAATACTAACGAGTGATGAACTGTTGATACACTCATGCAAGGAAGATCTTGCAAAGGAGTTCAAGATGAAGGACTTGGGCCTCCTTCATTATTTCTTGGGATTGGAAATTTGGAAGCGGAAGGGTGGACTTTTTGTGTCTCAAGGAAAGTATGCCCAGGAGATACTGGAGAAGTATCACATGCAAGGCTGCAAGCCTATCGACACTCCTCTTCCTGGTGTTTGGAGGAAAGAGGATGCTACATCAGCAGAGGTAGTGGATTCCAATGTTTATCGACAGTTGGTTGGTTCACTGATGTATTTAGTCAATACACGACCAGAAATATGATATGCTATGAACCAGCTTTCACAAGCGATGGTTAAGCCTACCAAGATATTTTGGAAGGTAGGCTAGCATGTCCCGTGGTATCTCATGGGCACATTTGGATATGGATTGTGGTACAGATAGTCGGATGAGTTGAATCTACATGGCTTCACAGATGCAGATTGGGCAGGAATCCCAACGAACAGAAAGAGCACATCTGGATGGATATTCAGTTTCAGATCTACAGCAGTTTCTTGGTACAGCAGGAAACAAATATCTGTGGCACTCAGTTCAGTGGAGGCCGAGTACATGGCAGCAAGTTTGACTGCATGCAAGGCTATATGGATGAGGAAGATCTTGGTCGAGTTGTTCGGTTCTCACTTAGATAATACTGTGATATATTATGATAATCAGAGTTCCATTAAACTCTCGGTTAATCTAGTATTTCATGATAGATCTAAATATATTGACATCTGGTATCATCATATCAAAGATTGTGTGCAGCGGAATATCATGTTGCTTTCTTACATTCTTACAGAGGATCAGGATGCAGATATTCTGACGAAGGTGCTCACCAGGAGAAAATTCGAATACCATAGAGATAGGATTAGGGTGGAAGATAATCCATATCTTGTTGAGAGGGAGTGTTGAGATTCAACAAGATGATGAGCTTAGTGAAAAGATTGGCCTTCACTAAGTGGGCCCACAGGCTATTTTTGGCGCAAAGTCTATTTTTAGACTATGTCTATTTTTAGACATGTCGATCATATTCTATGAGTTGCAGGATGCTATTTGTGGATGGTTGGTCAAGTTAGAAAAATAAATGGACTTCTATTTTTAGACATATTGGGCGGAATCTATTTTTAGACTGCCAGTCTAAAAATAGATATGTTGAATATTATGAGCTCTTAATAATATTTGGACTCTAAAAATTATCTTATTCTCTTGGAGCACTTCAGTTAAGTGCACAGATGTGGCACAAAAATTGACACAAGGAATTACACTATTCCCAAGGGTTTACTGGAGCTAATGCATGGAGGACTTTAGTTATAAGTCATGGGACAAAGTTTGGTGGAGTTGGAGAAGTAGTTGGTGGAGTTGTATTTAGTTTAACTCAGTTAGACTCAGTTGAGCTAGTTGTATCTAGTCTAACTGATTGATACACTAGTGAGAGTGGTGTGAATTAATTATTTAATTAATTCACTAAATAATAACTCATTAATTAGCTGAATAATACATCAGTTAACTATAGTGCATGGTAGTTTCAGTGGAGACCAGTGGAGAGATAGGTGAAAGAGCAAGTGTGACTATCAGTTGTGACTATAGTGATGCATTGATTGCATCCAACACTCAGTGGAGATTCCAATGAGGATTGCGTGAGAAAAGCTAGAGTAATTCAAGTTCATTCAGAGCCATTCTTATGCATGGATTGCATATTAGAGGCAGGCTAGCAATTGGCAAACATCGGTGCATGGATTTGCAAGATCAGGCTTGATTAGTGTGTAGTGATTGTATTGTACTGAGAGCTTGATATGATCAACTTTGTATGAGGATTGTTACATGATCTATATGACATATATTATATAAAAATAGTTGAGGTTTTTTAGCTTCAATATTTCCCGTTAAACAACTATGTTAATGTGTGTGAATTTTTATTGTTTCATGTGTGCATTGCAATCTTGATTTTATTTCCACAAATGATCAATGGTGGTATAGATTCTGTATTTTGCATGAAATTAAAATAGTGTGAGATCAGGAGAATCTTGGACATATAAAACATAAGTTATATAATTTCTACACTGCTTTCCAGATAAGAGGTTCAACTGTGACTTTCTCCTCAGCTCCTCTAGTAGCCATGCCGCTACGTGTTATGACATTAATACCTGGTCCTTCATCATGTAGTTCTACCTTAGACCTATGCACATTTTATGTAGGTATCTACTATTTTTCCTGCATTTTTTCTATCAAGATTGGACAATATTCAATCACATGGTCCAATTGTCGACAATATCGACAATATTGTCTCACAGGGTTCAGAAAGTCCCTTGCAAAGTTCCATATTTCTCCATAGTTATAAAATATCAATTGTCCCCTTCCCCAACCTATGCCTCCACCCTTCCCCCCTCCCTTGCCCCTTGCTAACGATCCTCCTCTGCTTGAGGGAGACAGTGGTGAAGAAGGTTCAGCCTGTAATCTATATATCTTTCCTATATCTATCATCAAGTCATAGGTCCAATAGTTATGCTAATCATGCCCCATAAAGGAGCAAAATCAACACCATTGTTGCCTCAATTCTGGAGCATAAGCACCAAGATGGGGATAGTGATTAGTATCGTGTATCCTGACAACACAATAATCAGCGCACCATAATGTCAAACCACTTGGCCCCTCAACCTCCTTAGGGTGCAATGGGCTAAGTCCCCCAGCCCGCATGTAATCTATCAGCAAAGGACATTGATCCTTGGTATGGCCGGACACCCTACATCTTATGTACCATATCTCTAGGCTAGCCTCTTTCCCTCATTATTTTCGTAGGTTTTGTATTTCAGGGTGCATTACCTCCAGCTGTCCCTGGATCTACTGTACCCAAAACTGGGCCTTGTCTCTTGGCACAGCCTCTAGTTTCATAGTAATCTCTAAGGCCTCCTCTTTTGTCTCAATCACCTGCTGACCCATAGGTCCGCGCAGGTGAGGTAGCAACAAAGAAATAAACCATTCCCTGTGTTGTCTATCATCATACTGAAATTCTCCATCTCTGGTAACATTTTTTAATCGATGATCAACTTCCCATACAGACTCAGTGGGTCCTTGTCTAAAGTATTTTAGGTCAGTTACTAGTTGCTAGTAGGACTTAGGCTTTAGGAACTGCTATTTTAAATATGTCTTAATCTCCTAAATAGATGGATCAACATGCTATCCTATGTATCCCATATACTATTCCAAGGCCCTTCCTTCAAAGGCGAGGGATAGCTACGCTCTCTTTACAACATCGGTAGCCACATTCTCTGCAATCCATACTGATTTTGCTACAAACCAAAATCAGCCCATATCTTTATCTCCTACACCCTTGGAGGTGGGTAGCTTCATGTGTGCGGCCATATCTTCTTCTGGTGGTGGTGGAGGTGTGGGTGAGTTCTTACCCTTATGCTAACTTGAAGGTGGTGTAGCTGGAGGACTATTTCTTTCGTGCACAACTGATTCTCTTAATGGACTATAGACGAAACTATATCCTTCTTGTTTAGTTCGGTAGTAATTACCACTTTTCATTGTACTCTCGCTGAGATCAGAGGTCAGTCACTCAATATGGCTACACAGAATTCCCTTTTCGCACAGTAATATTTTGATTAATAATGGTAGTGTTTTCAAGAACTTATCCCAAAAACCTTTGAAGAACCTCTTCTTTGCTTCAGAACAGGATATGAACTGATCGACTATGAATTCTGTCACTAATCCTCCCAGCATGCTATCCACCTAGTGATCTACCATACGGGTGATTTTATTGTCAGTCCTTCCAACTGTTGAATCAATTCTAGGGTCCACTACATAACCTGATCATCCTTCCAACACGTCTGGAATTCTATGAGCCTTGCCAACCACTCCTAAAGCTCCTACACAAAGGTTACAAATAAAATTTCATAGACTTCGGTGAAGATGTACTTGTTATTCCACTTCTCAGCTGTCAGCTTCATGTTGTGATCTTCTTTATAGCAAATTCCTGAATCTACCTTTCAAACCACTCTTCAATTTCCCCCCTCTCAGGTCTGCAATGACCTCGTGGCATTACCCAATCTCTTTCTCAAAATTCTCCTGGTCCCGGAAATGGAACCATTTGTTGGCTTGAGGGGTCTTGACCCAGGTTCAGAGGTGAAGGTTTGCCAAAAAACTCCTATACTACCGGCCCTTTCAGGAATGACCTACTTGTGCAGGCCAAGGTCTCACCAAAAGTAGTATGGAAGGGTGCTGGAACTAGGTTTTTGCACCCTAAGAGAGAGAAGGTAATTCAAGGAAGATCTAGGTCACAACTTATTAGGTCTGCATAAAATGAATCTATTCACTTCTCTTTTAACATCGTAATCATCATATAACCATAACAAAGCTATCAGATCTAATCAATACATTCGCATCCACGTGTGCATTACCAAATACCATCACAGAGCACTATAATCGCAGCCAATATTAGGTCACAGAGATATTCATGCCAATTCCAAAATAAATATACCTTCGCATCTTAAATAAATATCACAGATGCACTTCAACAGTAAACAAAACCAACTCAGATAACACACAGATACTTCAACTATACTTCACATTCATTTATATCAAAGATCCACTTACAACCTAACACCACCCGCGCACACAGCCTAGCGAGTTCTGCACATAGCAGGAATGAGGATCTTCACACACATAGCCAGTAGGAGTCCTTACCCAAAACAACCCAAACAGATCTTAACAGTTCGCACGTAGCATCAATCTATTGACTTACTTCCTTACTAGACCCAACTATATATCTATTTATAATATCATATCCTTCGCTATTCTATGGTCTGCAAACCATGGTTTGCAGACCCTAGAGCTATCCTTTAACCCATTACAAAACATTAGGGGCTTTGAGCCACCCCAAAACCCGTATGTAGGACCAATTATTGCAAAATTATACAAAAACGCAGGTTAGGGAACCCTATTCCAACAATAAACCCCTCTAAGGTTGAAGTCATTGTGAATTTTCCAACGCCTAAGACAATCACTGAGGTAAGAATTTTTTTCGGAGCAGCCCAATATTGGAGGAAGCTTATTGCTAACATCTCTTTTATCGAAACTCTTTTTCATGCATTGAATAGTGTGAAAAAGGTCTTCTAGTGGGCAGATAAGTAGTAAAAACCATTTGATGCTTTGAAAAAAAATATCATTTCAGCCTGAGTACTTGCATTACTGGACTTGAGACAACCCTTTGAGATCCAAAGTTATGTAAGAGACTATGCCATGGCTATAGATCTTATGCTACATGGTAATATTGTTTCATTTCATTCATAAACTTTCAATGGTGCAGTGCTTAACTATCCTACTCATAACAAGGAAGTTTATGCATTGGTTCAAAGTGTGAAAAAGTGGAAACACTACTTGATGGAAAAGGAAACCATCATACACACTGATCACCAACCATTGAAATCCTTGCAATCAAAAACTAAGTTGCAACAATCAAGGAACTTTCGATGGATGGGTTTCTTACATGAATGATTAGGACATCATGTCCAAGTTGAAAAGATGCTCAAAAATGGAAATTCTCATAAATGGTTATAGTATAAATGACCAGAAAGGCCTCATTGCTACGATTCTGACACCATGAACAGGACTCAAATCCGACGTCGTATGTGAAAGTTATGAAGGTTTGAAGTCTCTAGTAAACTCCATTTTTTAGTTGACCAAAGTTGACTTTTCTGAATTTGGAAAAATTAAAAAAGAATATTCGAAGGAATATTCCAAGAATATTCCTCAATATATTCCCTAGAATATTCCACAGGGATGAATGGGGATTCGACAAGTGGCATTTGTTAATTGGTCAGTGGTTGATTGTGTTAGAGACAGACCAATAACAGGTCGCCACGTGGTAGGCCCGGAGGCCACCACGTGGCCCAGGAGCAGTCGTTCAAAATTTTATGAAGGCTCGGGGTTTCAAACACCCGACCTCCCCTATAAAAATCTAGCATCTTACCGGCCTATCTGCGGGTTGCTACTTAACCTATTGGGCGACAACGTATATTTAAGGTTTAAATCAAAATGGGCTGGGCGGCAAAGGGGGCTAGCCCCCATACACCATAGAACCCACCGCCCGTGACTATATTTTTTGACTTCGTGGCTACGGTTAGGATGGAGGCGACTTATCCTGTCCCATGTGGTCGCATATAAATGACATTTAATGCCATGTTTGTTTTTGTTACCACTTATTTCGTCGGCAATTCGATTGGTCACATGTGACCAGAAATGCTAAAATTTATGATAACTTCTAGTGGTTCTGCCTTATTTGGGCGTGTTCCACCAAATCTGGCCTCTATGCCAAATTTAGCGCACTTAACTAGAGTTCACCCACATTTGGTGGGGTTTTAAAGTGACATTGGGTAGTTTTCTTTGGAGGCCATAATTTTCTCAATATTGAACCAAATTGGACGAAAGTTTACTCAATTTTGGGTTTCCTGGGCATTCTGGAGAGTTTGGGATAGGTTGCAGAGCGAAAAAAGGTGTTCTACAACCATTTTTTCTTCAGAGAAGAGGAAAGAGCCATTAGGGCCATAAGGAAGATGGAGTTGTATTGGGTTGTACTTCACTGTTTGAGGTGAAACAAAAGCCATTTTTAGCTTATTTATGTCTTCTGGAGTCAAATTCACGACTTGTTTTTCCTGTTTAGGCATATTTTTCACTGTGTAACCATTTTGAGAAAATTAATAAAGCAAGGACATACCATTGGGGAGCCTTGGACTGGCAGATGTAGCCTAAGAGGGGTGAAATACCTCATTAGTTTTCCGTGTTATGCTATTGTGAATTTTTCTTGCTGTCTATTTCTGCTGTGATATATTAAACTGTAGATTTAAATAACAAATCCTCACACATAAAACTCAAAAACATTACCAAATTTACTTTTTTTAACTTGCAAGTCATGGAGAACACTTCGCATACTAGATTAAATGGAAATGGATACTTTTCATAGCATTACAAATACTTCCATTTTCATATCAGATGGTATTGAAGCTCAGGATTTGAGCATTAGGAGCAAGATTTTTACTCTGTGTTAGTATGAATTCTTTGTCGAAGCGTACGAAAAAGAACCACTTTAGCTACGCATAACTAATAGCCCTAACAACAATAAAGGCTGCAAAACATCTTCAGATCTGCAATTAGTAGTTAAAGTGTTGCAACAAACAGATCTATAAATGGAAAGACATTAAGCAGTAAAGTAAAGAGTTTGCTCCATGCATCCAACAGACAAGACAAGAACACGATTTTTGAATGAATTTTTATATTACAGGGCACCCGGGAGGAAACAAGAAGGTGTATCCAGATCTCCTCAATGGGATGGGTTCTTTGTAGTCCTCAGCACTTCAGATCTAAGCTTTCTCTCTCTTGTAGATGTAGAAAACCCAATGTAGAAGGTAGAGCTCAATGAGAGCAACAATGGCAGAAAATGAGACCGAGTGTATAGATCCAGAGTGATCTAGTATGCAACAAAAGGTGAAGAATGAAGGGGAAAACCCTCCTATTTATAACAAAATATTGGGTCATTCTAGATCTTGGTGCATGATTAAAATAATGTTAACCAAATCTAGATCCACCTCTATGGAATATTTTATTATTATTGGTTGGAGGGAAAGGGTGTTTGACTTGGGTCAAATCCCTTGATTAGTGAAAAATAAATAAATAAATGATTTATTTATCTTTTTAAGGAAGTGGTTGGGATATAATCAAATAAATAATGATTTATTTGATTAATGGTGGTTGATTTTGTCATATTTAACAAGGAATATTATTTAAATAATTATTCCTAGAAAATAATAAGATAACTATGGGTTTATCTCATTAATTTCTTTGTTTTTGGGTTAAACATGACTGGGAATAATAATTAAATTATGGTTTAATTAATTATTCCTTTTGGGGTTTCCTAACTAATCATAGTGAAAGCAGTTTTACTTGGGGTAAAACTGGTCTTACATGGTGTACTTGGGTCCATCTAATGATGAAAAGTTAGATGACCAAAAAATGGTGTAACAGATTGCCCCCCAGCGTGCGAGTGTTAGGAGCAAATCGTATGACCGAAGTACGTTGTAAGAAGACAATCACTAGACAACAAAAGGGTATGTCAGAGAGAGAAATATGAGGTAGATAGTGTGCTGAAGGACTAGACCCGGAGGAGACGAGACTCGCAGGTGCAACAAGTCTCTGTTATGAGAGGGTACCTGTGCTGAAGGCGGCGGGGGAGGCATACCTATGCCCGCCGTGACAAAGTACAAAAGAATAGTGTGTCCAGTGAATTTGGGGTTTCCTAATTAATCATAGTGAAAGCAGTTTTACTTGGGGTAAAGCTGGTCTTACATGGTGTACTTGGGTCCATCTAATGATGAAAAGTTAGATGACCAAAAAATGGTGTAACAGATTGCCCCCCAGCGTGCGAGTGTCAGGAGCAAATCGTATGACCGAAGTACGTTGTAAGAAGACAATCACGAGACAACAAAAGGGTATGTTAGAGAGAGAAATATGAGGTAGATAGTGTGCTGAAGGACTAGACCCTGAGGAGACGAGACTCGTAGGTGCAACAAGTCTCTGTTATGAGAGGGTACCTGTGCTGAAGGCGGCGGGGGAGGCATACCTATGCCCGCCGTGACAAAGTACAAAAGAATAGTGTGTCCGGTGAACAAGGGACCGAACCATAGAGTACAGCTGGCATAATCAAGAGCCAGATAAAAATACAATGAAGAGTCTCACATACATGCTGTGCCTGGGATAACAGCCAGGACTAGTACAATATCATCCGAGTACATGAGATAAATACAACCCAAATGCCCCCTGTAAATGGGGAAGGGCTCACAAAATCTGACTGATACATGCAAATCATAGAGGTGCTGCAAGTGGCTAAGGCCAACATCATCGAAAGCTGGAGCGGCATCAAAGGCTGCAATGAAGAGGTCATCCGGGCATGTGGGGGGCTACCTGCAGGGCCACCCCCTCATGAGGGCTGAGACATCTCACACACGCCCGGGAATCATCAAGAGCTGCTGCTGGGTCACTGGACTGTCCAGTGTACGAATCTCGATCATGCTGAAAGGAGCTGGAGAAGCAATCAAGTCAAAGGGAAGTGAGAGATCCCCCTGCCTGATCCGAGGCACCGAACAAAAGTGGAAGCTGGAACCAAGGTACACCGCCCTCTAGACCTTGCTTCTGGAATAAATGTGCTGAGGTCGACAGAAGGAGGTCCGCCGTAGGTGAGGCAATGAGAGAACCTCAACTAAGGCACGGGAGAAGAACAATAGAGCGACGGACAGACTGACACTAATGATGATGGTGGAAATGGGAAGGATGGAGTGGCGAATGGACGACTTCCCTTGTTAGAGCATAAAGGGCATGAATGACATGGCAGCGACTGACACAATATTGAAAGGGATAGGGGACAGTGGGGCTGAAGGTCATGAGATGCGACACAAGAGAGGAACCAAGCAAAAAAGAATGGAGGGCTATAGTATGGTGTAAAAGGATGCAGGATAGACTCCATGAATGCAATGATGACTCAACTCGGATGCTCTAAGCAAGGGCGACTAGATAGTGCTGCCACACAATAAAGGCCCCAATGGGGGGTCATAGAAGCATGAGTACAAGGTGGGTACTCATGAAGAAAATCAACACGAACATGGACAAGTAAGGGGGCGATATGGTGCCCCAAGTACAAGTGTCGTAAGTGAGGAAATTCGATTTTAAGGAGCGGTGAAGTGATCCTTCGTGGAAAAATGTGTCCGGGTGAAGTATCAAATCACCAAAAACTAAGGAAAACCCATTTGAGAGCTCGGTGAGATCTATCCAGCGGTGCTGACGGTTCGTCGAACGGGGCTACGGTGTGGTCGCAGCAGTCGAAAGAAGAAACAGGGGTTCTCTTTTAATGGGGCGGTTTTCCCTCCAAAATCATTCATTTGCTATTGTTGCTGTGGTGAATGTGGAGAGGAGAGAAGGCCCTAAATCTTGCGGCGAACGTAGCGGACAAACCGACCGTTGGATTCGAGATCTGTCAGTTGGAGGCGAGAGGCCTAACCTGGCTCTTGCATTTTGATGGATTACATTTGCAGTTGAGGGCCCAAAACCCCCAGAAACAGCCCCTCCTTCATCTCTATGGCCGGGTCGCACTTTTTTTGGGGCAAAAAGTACGACCCAGGACGCAGGTATTAGGGCAACAAGTGCGACCTGGTCCAGAAAATGGCAGAAAACTGCGACCTGGGAGATAAGGGGGGTTTGGTGTTGTTTTATGGCTGGGAGTTGGATTGTGGTGTGTGGTTATGGTGTTCCCGATCTGTAACCTGACAAAAAGAATGTGGTTGTGCAGGTATGGCAGAGTTGCGGGTCAACTGGAGGGAGAGGGATCTGGGAACACTTCGGACAGAGATCCAGGCGGATCAGGGCGTTCGTCGTGTATTGGCCAGATATAGGGGCATATGGTGCCCTCTCGGATGTGTGTAGGGGCAAGTGGTGCCCCCTAGCATGTATGGGGGGGCATATGGTGCCCCCAGTTTTTTGGATTTTGTTTGTAACATGCTATGGGCATGTCGGATGGATATGTATGGGGGGGCGTATGGTGCCCCCAGTTTGTGGAACATGCTATGGGCACGTCGTAAGTATATGTATGGGGGGGGGGCGTATGGTGCCCCCAGTTTTTTGGAACATGCTATGGGCATGTCGTATGTATCAGAGTAGATGGACTCATCAATATATGGTTTGCGACACATATTATGGATATGCATCGTCTTGTGATGGTTGATTTAATGTTATTGTCTTGTATGACTTGTGTGTGATAAATGCCAATCTAGAACATGGGCTGCAATACTATCTACGTAGTGATTTTGGTCTCTGGGTACATGGTTGAAAGTGATGGTTTCAAATGCACGTATTAAGACTTTCACTCGTAAATAGCGTCTGAACAGCACAGGGTTATGCACATGATAAACACCATTTAGTTGCATTACAAGAAGCAGGGAATCCAAACGAACGTGCAGATGGTGGATGCGATGCAACAAGGCATCGGCTAATAGGCCACGCGCTGCATCATATTCGGCCTGATTGTTGGTGGCAGAACCAATGCATACCCCGTTAGACAGAATGAGGTCATGCAAGGGGGTGAAGATGGCCCACCCTGCCGAGGCAAGATTCCTGGAGTAGCGACTTGCACCGTCGGCGTAACCGATAAAGGGTGTGGACGGGGGGTCTTGCAAAATGGTGTGACAAGACAATAAATGAGGGGATGAAAGGAAATGGCGGCAGCGTGAGGGTACAGAAGTCATCGAGCAGTAATGGCAGGGGGAAAGGGCAGGATGATCAAGGCTCACACAAGGTGATGTATGAGAGCTATCAGAAACATGGTGAGGACTCGGGTTGCGGAGGTCAACGGAGACACAAGTGGAGTGATCTCGGGTATCAACGGACACAATGGGGAAGGCTGCAGACGGGCTAGGCTCCGGGTGTCGTGCAGAGGAGGATAGGTAAAGAATGGTGACTGTAGACTCCGTCATCTGAACATCAGGGGGGGGGGATGTGGATCGGAGCGGGGGGATCCTCAGGCTGGCCTGAAGCATACTGCGCGAGAATGGGAGAGGCGGATTGATTTTGTTCAACCTCATACTCGCGGATCACCTCAAGGGAGGCGCGGTAATGTGTCAGGTGAGGACAATAATGGGAGTAGTGGCCATGGACACCGCACAAAGCACAAGGCTTGTTCGTGCGGAGAGTCTTGGCGTTCTTGGGGACGGTCGAAGAAGGAGTGGGAGTTTCAGGGACCGTAGTGTCGGGGAACGTGAAGTTTACCATGGGTTGGATACGAGGTAACTCGGGACAAGCATGGGTGGCATGACCAATGACATCACATAAGGCACAAGGCTTTGGGGGTGGAGAAGGAGCCGGGTTGGTCGTGGTGGTTTGGTCTTTGGTTGCCCCCGTGCGGGCTTTGCCTTTCTTCCCGGGAGCCGACCCAACAGGAGAAGGGTCCTGTGGAGGTGCTGGGGGCACAGTGGCTATGGAGGAAGCGAGGGGGACCGGTTGAACCGGTGTCAAAGCCATGTAAGGTTTAGGGTGACCAGGGGGGGTGGCGGCTGGGGGGTCAAGGTACCAAACCGGAATACCCAAGGTCAAGTTAGGGAGAGAAAGGGTGGCCATGACGGGGACGGAATATACTCCGGGAGGGGGAGCCAAGAAGGGGATCTGTCCAGCAGGGTAATGACCAGGAGGTACGGCGCCAAGATGGTTAAGGCCCGGGGGGACCGAGCCTGGAGGATAAAGAGGTTCGGGGGCACCAGCTGTAGGGGGAGGGCCAGAAAGAGGAGGTCCGGCTGGCTGAGATGGATGGCTAGGGGCAGGTTGCGGAGGGCGGGGAGGAGGGTGCGGGCTAGCCGAGGCAGGCCGTTTATGGGCAGCCTGAGACGATTGCATCATGCAAACATTCGACAAGCTGGGATCAGTAACAGGAGGGGGAGGAAGGTGAGGAAAAGTTCCAAGCAGGGTGGAATCTTTATAGATGCCGGGGGAGACACTGGTCAAAGAATCGACGGTTTGCTTGTTGGCTACAGAAGAGATGGTCGTCTCGAAGGCGGATGGAGACGGCGGCTCATGATACGATAGCTGGTCAATGGTGACTATCTTTCCATTATGTGGAAAAGACATCTTGCGGAAGACCGCGGATGGGACAGCAGAAATGGCATAGGTGTAGCTTCGCCCCAATAGAATGTTGTAGTCTAGAGGGGCGTCAATGACTTCGACATCAACGCAAACAGTCTTACCGGCGAGGGTGATGGGACAGTTACGAAACAGGCCAATAGGCTGGGAGGCATGACCATCCCACGCTCGAAGGGTGATCGTGGAAGGGGCCAACTCAGGGGATCCGAGTTGCTTCCAAACCGACGCGGACATCACACAGGTGGATGCCCCCTCATCAATTATACACCGGGATACAGTGGCGTTCCGGATTTTGACTGGGATTTGGAAAGCAACGGAAGGAGGAAGAGGAGGGTGGTCCGATTGAGTGGCGTCGAAAACAATCATTTAGTCATCAGCAGGATCAACAGCGCCCACGGCAGATAGTAGAGCCTTCCGTTGGGAAGGGCACGACTGGAGGAGTTCCAGTGTGGAAATGGCAGCAGGGGATTGTGCCAAATCATCTACTATACTGTACGATTGGGCGGCTCGACTGGAAACAACATTTCGGCGTAATGGACCCTTTGGAATCTTTGGGTGAACCTCAACTTTGGGTTGAGGGATGTGTAAGGGGCCACTGGATGTCGAAAGAGGCTCTGTAGAACCTGAAGATGGAGGCTCGGGAGCAGACTGAGCAGGGGGCTTGGGGTACTGGCGAGACCGAGTTTGAAGGTGAAGGTCGACGGAAGGGGACGAATCGGAGCGCATCATAAGGATCTGGTAGTCAGAGGAACCAGAAATGGACGAGGGTGTGGCTGCATGGCTGTCGGGGGGTTGGGTAGCCACGAATCCCTGTTGAGGGAAAGGATCGGTGAACACAGCTGGCTGGGTAGTGGCCACATTAGGAGGAGCGTGAGGGGAGGCGTGTTGTCCGCGCAATGTGGCTTGAGACTCCCACATCTGTCGCATCTGGGGTAAGAGAGGACAATCGTGAGTGTAGTGACCGTAATCACTGCAACACGAACAGGGCTTGTTTGTGCGAAGCGGCCTGTCCGGCCTGGGCGGGATGCCCTGAGGCTGGTTGCTAGTGTTAGGGTCCATACGAGAATTGGGTCCTCGGTTACCGGGGGCAGATGGGTTCTGGTTGCCTCTCGGCCTTCTTTGAGAAGAAGGGGGGGTCCTTGCCTACTATTTGTGCAAATACCATGGAGGGGGTTGTAGAGGCTGTTGCGAGGGTGGTGAGGAGGCGAGGAGGGGCGCGCATATGCGGAGGAGTTGGCGCACGGTACACGGATAAAGTAAGGGGTTGGGTTAGGCGGCATTGAGGTAAAGCGGAGGTTGGGCAAAAGGAGGAGGCATACGGGTATCCTAGATACATGTTGCCGGGAGGGGGCAGAGTGCTAGAGGTGCTGGCCCCCCCCTGAGGAAAGCCATGGCTCATAGGAGGGTGAGCAGAGGGGTGGGAAAGAGATCCAACAATACCGTCGGCGGAATGAGATGCCCCCGGGGCGTTAGCGCCACCGGGCCTGGGGATGTCAGGGAGAACGGTATAAACATAACCAGATTGAGCGTAGATCAGGTCATATTTTAAAGCTATTTGGAGGGCGGCTTCTTCAGATTGAGGAAAGTGAGAGGCGACATATTTGCCGATGGGAGATGGGAGGGTGCGAAGGAACCAGTCCATGTAAACCCGATCTTCAAAGGGAGGGGCTCGACATAAGCTCCGTCTTCGTCGCCATTCCTGAACATGGGGAGAAAGGCGTGTGGAAGAGGATTGCTTAAATGAAGTCAAGAGCTCCGTACCAGTGTCGTATCGGAGAGGGAGCTGGAAGTACGACAAGAAGGCTTGGGCAAGAGTCTCGAACGTGGTATGGGAGGAAGTGGCATGTTCGACATACCATTTAGAAGCTTCGCCGGTAAGTGTACGTTGGAACAAACGAAGACGGATGGAGTCATCGGTAATGGAGTTGGAGGAACACCACATGTGGAAAGACCGGACGTGATTGGTTGGGTCTTCGCCATTAAGGCCCTCAAACTTAGGGATATCAGAGGGTAGCTTGGTGGGCATAGCGGGCCGGGTAGTATTATGGTGAATGGGGTCATTAATCAACTGATGGAAATCGGGGAGGCTGAGGCCTGCAATGTACGGCAGCACAGGGGTGGCCGGAGTAGTGGTTGTGACGGTTCCGCTAGAGGTAGGGCCGGCATTGGGGCCGGGAGAACCGCTAGCATTAGGCCCTGATCCGGACATGGTGAAGGTAAAAGGGGGAGAACCGGAAGGAGAAGGGGGACCCGATGAATCGGGAGAGGAGTCGGAGTGCGGACTCGAAGGTGGACTGGCTCGACGACGGCGGTGCGGAGCAGGTCGATCAACCGGAAACTGAGGGTGAAGGCCAAGAAGTCTCCGGGAACGGCGCCTTGGGGGCGCAATGATGACAGGAAGAAGGAAACCGGCAAGGGCAGAAAGGGACAGAATCAAGGAAGGTCAAGGGCAGATAAGGTGCGGTGACAATTGATTTTAGAGTCTTTGCCAGGCGGTGTAAACCAGGCGCTTCTTCACTTAGGGTCAGTGTGTGGCGTGCGTTAATTTTAATTTTTAAACCCTTTCCGTTGTTGAGAGCAAGAAAAAGTGTGCTGCGTAGCTGAAAATAAACCTACAGAGAACAGAATAAAATGCTGAAATAACAGAGAAATAACAGCTACATATGCATCTATCTAACCCAAGAAGGTGGGTCTCTCACAACTATGCTGAAAAGAAAGGGAAAAACTATGGAAACACACACAAAGGAAGCTCGACAGATCTAGGGTCAAAGGGGACAGAGATCTGGAGGATAAAGCTGCAGACAAGGGGTGCAGATCACAGCCAAGAGACAGAGGCAAGGTGGCTGGAAAAAGGGAAATCAGCAAAAAACCCCGGGGGGGGGGGGGCAAGGCAGAGGCCTTTAGCAGAGGTCCAAACAAAACGACAAGAGGTGATTTGAAAGGAAAAGAGGCTGATTTCGATGGATCTGAAAGTGAGGTAACAGATCTGGAAAAAGAGGGGGCTGAAGCTCTGAAACCGACGGCTGAAACAGCTGAAACTCTTCCACAAGAAGTGGAGGGTACTAAAGCCCCTAAAGGGGGTACAGGTTCCCCTTGAATGGTAAGCAGAGATGTTGAGATCTTGATGAAATGGTAGAACCGGAGAGGCTGGAAAACCACAGCGGTACGGCGGGGCGAGAAAAAAGATTACGGAAAAATCTTTGGAAAAAAAGGCGGCGGTGCGGTTAGAGCCTGATGCGAGTTGGTCGCGGGGAACGAGGCCAAAGGTGCGTTCGGTCGCGGGGTTTTGGGCAAAGTGCGACCCCGTTCCGGTATTTCGGCGCAATTTGAAGAATTGCCGTCTCGGAGTGCATTTGAGTGTCGCTTACCAACATGATAGGACGAAACACACGGAAGTTAGAAATTTTAGGTTTTAGGGTTTTATGTGAGAAAAATGACATGAAAAGAGAAAAACTAAGCAGCTAAAAAAGAAGCCCTAGGGCCTGAAGTAGCTGGATATGCAGGAATATGAAAAACGACAGTGGTCGTAATTTAAAACCCGTGTGGAGTCGCCATTTGTTAGTATGAATTCTTCGTCGAAGTGTACGAAAAAGAACCACTTTAGCTACGCATAACTAATAGCCCTAACAACAATAAAGGCTGCAAAACATCTTCAGATCTGCAATTAGTAGTTAAAGTGCTGCAACAAACAGATCTATAAATGGAAAGACATTAGGCAGAAAAGTAAAGAGTTTGCTCCATGCATCCAACGGACAAGACAAGAACACGATTTTTTGAATGAATTTTTATATTACAGGGCACCTGGGAGGAAACAAGAAGGTGTATCCAGATCTCCTCAAATGGATGGGTTCTTTGTAGTCCTCAGCACTTCAGATCTAAGCTTTCTCTCTCTTGTAGATGTAGAAAACCCAATGTAGAAGGTAGAGCTCAATGGGAGCAACAATGGCAGAAAATGAGACCGAGTGTATAGATCGAGAGTGATCTAGTATGCAACAAAAGGTGAAGAATGATGATGGGAGCAAAATGATGAAGAAGGAGACCAAGTGTATAGATCCAGAGTGATCTAGTAGGCAACAAAAGGTGAGGAATGATGGGGGAGAACCCTCCTATTTATAACAAAATATTGGGTCATTCTAGATCTTGGTGCATGATTAAAATAATGTTAACCAAATCTAGATCCACCTTTTATGGAATATTTTATTATATTTGTTGGAGGGAAAGGGTCTTTGACTTGGGTCAAATCCCTTGATTAGTCAAAAAAAAAAAAAAAAATGATTTATTTATCTTTTTAAGGAAGTGGTTGGAAGATAATCAAATAAATAATGATTTATTTAATTATTTGTGGGTGATTTGGTCATATTTAACAAGGAATATTATCTAAACAAGATTTAAATAATCATTCCTAGAAATTACTGAGATAAATAGAGGTTTATCTAATTAATTTCTTTGGTTTTGGGTTAAACATGACTGGGAATAATAATTAAATGATCATTTAATTAATTATTCCATGAGGAAAGTCAAACAAACATGGGTTTGTTTAATATTTCCTTTTGGGGTTTCCTGTTTTAACATAGTGAAAGTGGTTTTACTTAGGGTAAAACTGGTCTTACATGGTGTACTTGGGTCCATCTAATGGTAATAAGTTAGATGACCAAAAATGGTGTAACAACACGTATTGTGGCACCTATCCAGCCAGTTGGGGCCCCTCACTATGCACGGCGAGGACTGCAGTTACCCGGGGTTGGCGCACCAGCAGATGATGCCGAAGCCGACGAGGATGATGATGCCCAAGTTTTACATGAACTCTCCAGAAACCTAGAGGGTTTGAGTATGGGCATACCACCCCTTCCTATGCGGGAGGTTCCAGTTCGTTTGCAGCGGCATACCATAGATGTGCCGGAGATATACCTGGTGCGTCTAAGGAGGATAGCTAGAGCATTTGTATGCTACCATGATCATCAAGCCTAGCTGGCGGAGCAGATATATTAGTGTCAGAGCGTGGCTTAGTGTAGCCAAATTTTTGTAAAACACCCAAGTTTTCGAAGATTTTTTGATGTGACTATTGTACTGGACACGACATATATATATATATATATACATACTTTTTGGTGATTTTGTGTTTTTTAATTTTTTATGTGTTTTTCAATGGGATGAAAATATAATCATGTATAAATCTTTTATAATAAATGTAACAAATGCCAATCTAACACATAGTTTTCCAAAGAATCGGCTAATGCATTAAATTCTCTACGAACGTGCTCAAATGTAATTGTTTGAAATTGACGTTCTAAAATTCGCACCCTTAAAAAATAATGTAACAAGACTGGATGACGGGCACGGTAATGATTTTTTAACTGCATAATGACGAGTTGGGAGTCTAACCTGACCAGTAAATTAGAGATGTCACGAGATGTCGCTTCTGTGAGGAGTTGGATCACTGACATTTACTCAGCAACATTATTGGTGGCGCTTCCCAGGAATCTTCCCCTGGAACCAAGAAGATCCGACTCAGGAGTGTAGAGAACCCAAGCAGCTGAAGCAATGCGTCTAGTGTGACGACTAGCACCGTTCGCATATCCGACGTATGGTAAGGAGGGTGATAGCATCTGTGTGAAAAAAATATTATTCATGAGAAAAAACACCTCGAAACCAAAAAATATCCAGAAACATCAAAACAATAGGCAAAACTTATATACATAAAATTACAAAGCATATGCCTAGTGCGAAACTAGGCAAAATACTTCTTTAGATAGAGCCTGTTGCGGGGCTCCGCGAGTGGAATTCCATTACAGTCCCGAAGTTCGTAAGCCCCTTTTGAGAGGACTTTAGTAACGATGTAAGGACCAAGCCATAATGGTTGGAGTGTTCCTGCCCCCAAGAGGTCATGTTTTTAATCATAGAGTAGAACAAGATCGCCCTCTTGGAAAGAACGAGGCTTGACAGATTTGTCGTATTGAGCTTTGACTCGGCGCTGGTGAGCTTCGAGTGCTAGTGTAGCATCTCGACGAGTTTCATCCAAATGATCGAGTGAGAGTAAGCGCTCTTATGTGGCGGTGGTGCTAGGCAGGAGTTCAACGGTGAGTTTGAGTGATGGAATTTTGCACTCGATTGGAAGTACTGCCTCCAGGCCAACTGCAAGTTGGAATGGCATGAAACATGTGGCAGTTTTGACTGAATTTCAGTATGCCCATGATGCGGAATACAACTTCCGATGCCATGTGGTTTTATGATTTTTGACCAATCGAAGAATCATGGTTTTGAGGACGCAATTTACGGCTTCGACTTGACCATTAGCTTGAGGATAATAAGACGAAGAATGATCTTGACGGAAACCTAGCATGGATGTTAATTCGGTCATCATATGATTCTGGAAGTAGGATCCATGATCTGTGACAATAGATAGGGGCACGCCGAACCGACAGATCACCTTATTAAACAGGAAGAGAGCGGCAGTTTCGCCATCGGCCTTGAAAGTGGGAAGGGCTTCTGCCCATTTCGTAAAATAGTCGACCGCAACCGCGATGTAGTTGTGTCCATTTTCCGAAGTGGGATTGCAGGTGACGAAGTCAATTCCCCATTTAGTGAAAGGACCAATGGAGATAACCGGATGAAGGGGGGCAGGATGAGCGTGCATTTTCTTTGTGAAAATTTGACATGGATGGCACTTCTGGACCGCTGCAATGCAGTCTTTAAACAAAGTGGGCCAATAGTAACCTGCGTGCAAGATTTTTTGGGCAGTAGCTATGCCCGAAAGATGACCACCGCATGCCCCTGTGTGGCAGTCATTCAAAACGTGTTTCGCCTCATCGAAAGTGAGACAACATCAGAGAATAGTATCAACACCACGACGATATAGTGTATCGTTTAGCATGAGGTAGTGCTTTTCTTGGTGGCGGATACGACGACGGTCGTCGGACGTGAGAGTTGGGTGGAAGCGTTGGGTTTGTAGGTAGACCAAAATTTCTCCATACCATGGGTCTGAAGAATCGACCAAGTATATAGATTCATCAGGAAATGGATCATGAGCTACCTCTCCTGGGTCGATTCGGGGAAGATCCGATAATAATTTGGTGAAGGGATTTCTTTGCTTTGGTAGACGTGAAGACCAAATCAAATTGTTGGAGGATTACGATCCATTTGGAATATTTTCCTCCAATAATTTGTCTAGACAAGATATGTCGCATGGGGTTCTCCAAAGAAATAACCATAGTCTGTCGCAACAATATATAGTGTCGGAGTCGGGTGACGGCAAAAACTACCGCCAGAGAAAGTTTCTCCACATGTGAATAATGTAATTCAGGTCCGATTAGAGCTTTGGATAAATATTAAATCACATGTTCGCTGTCGTCATTGTGAACTTGAACCAAAACCATTCCAAGTGAGGATGGTGAGGAGGCGAGGTAGAGGAGAAAGTCGCGTGAGTAGTCAGGGGCACTAAAGAGTGGGGCTGAAACAAGTGCATGTTTTAAAGCATCAAATGACCGTTGAGTTTGGTCATCCCACAAATATAGTGCTCCTTTCTTCAATAATCGCATAAATCCTTTCATCATCTCGGCATAGTTAACGATGAAACGACGCAAAAAGTTTGCCTTCCCTTGCAAACGTTGGAGTTGAAGGATGGATTGTGGTGCCGGTAATTCAACAATCGCCTTAACCTTATCGAGATCAACCCTAATCCCATGCTTGGAGACAATGAAACCTAACAGATGTCTGGATTTGACCATAAATACACATTTATGAGGATTCAAACGTATATTGCAGAATCTACACCTAGCAAAGATTTCTTTCAGATGAGCGAGGTGATCAGGTCATTTCTTGGAATGGGCCAGAAGGTCATCCAAGTAAGCCTGTCCAATATGTCGAATGTTGTGAAAAGCGTAGTCCATAGCCCGCTGAAAATTTTCTCCAGCATTCTTCAGTCCGAATGGGAGTTTTCGATACACAAATGTGCCCCAAGGACAAATGAAGGTAGTTTTATGCTGGTCGTATTTTTTAATTGCAATCTGGTTATATCCCGAGAATCCATCCATGAAGGAAAAAGATTCGCATCCGACACAATCGTCGAGGATCTGATCAATGAATGGTGTAGGATAATTGTCATTGGGACAAGCAGCGTTCAGATCGCGATAGTCAACGCAAACTCGAATGGTGCCTTTTTTTTATCGACGGGAACCGGATTGGAAACCCATTCCGTTAAAGGAACGGGATAGATGAAACTAGCATTTAAAATCTTTTCTACCGCATTCTTAATGGCAGCTATTTTGCGCGGGTGGACAGGTCTGAGTCGTTGCCAAATGGGTTTGGAATTATCATAAATCTTGATTTCATGCTCGACTATAGATGGATCTATGCCGGGCATTTCGTCATAAGACCAAGCAAACACATCGCAGAATTCCTTGAAAAGGGATGTGAAGCATGCAATTTCCTCGGGATTGCAATCGGCTCCAATCTAAATATTTTCCACGATACCCGTTTTGACCGAGATATCAAATGAGCATTGTCTTAGAAAGATTACCCATGTTCCCTTCCGAATCGAGAGTTTGAACAGTCGTGTAAGCGGAGGGAACCATCTCAGGTGGGTCAAAGGATGGGATTTTAGTTTTTATCACGTCTGAGTCAATCATCGAAGCACGATGGTGAAGCTCTCCCCAAGGTCGTTCTTCTAGAGTCATGATCTCTCAAATAGCTTCGTCTGTAGGAAAGACTTCATTGAGGAGATCTTTAGAGAGAACTGTGATGGGTGGGAGGTTTGTACCTTCGGTCAAAACCATAGCAGTGGAGGGTTCAGATGTTATTTGGATGGCTTGGTAAGCCAACTCGGCTGGTGAGAGCGGCATCTGATCTCCGTAGGAATCAATGTCTGAAGGTCCCGGAATGATCCATGGGTCGATAGAGCCATCCGAAGTGGTGGATATCATTGCAACCGTGTTTGGGATCTGTGGCAGCGGGAGAGGAAAACAACCTAGTAGGGAAGATGCCTTCAAAAGACTGGTACTGATACTGACATAAGAGTCAGGAAAGCCTCCTATTAGGGGTACAGTGCTACTTGGTAACGTGGCATAATCAGGGGTGCAGAAGGATAGCTGATCCACTGTGACTATTTTTCCATCCAATGGAAATAGGATGAGTCGGAAGACCGAAGACACAATGGCAGTCATGGCATAAGACCAACTGCGACCAAGCAATAGATTATAGTCTAGATGGCGCTCTACGACTTCAACGTCCACGTTTACCATTTTCCCACTCAGAGTGATGGGAAAGCTAGCAAGGTATCCTTTTGGGAGGAACGTGTGGCCATCGAAAGCTTTGAGGGAATTCGATGGTGGGGTGAGGGTAGGAGAACCTAAATTGAGCCAGCAAGCTTGTGACATAACGCAGGTCGAAGCACCTTCGTCTATGACAGTGCGATGGATTGGTCTCCCTTTCGACACAACCTGCACCTAGAATGCGAGTTGGTGTGAGAGGCGAGGTTTAGCCTTTTCCATATCAAAGATAGCTAGCATGGAATCCTGAGGGTCTATTCCACCAATGGCCGAAAGCAAGGCTTTCCTTTGTGCTGGACAGGTTTGTAATACTTCGAGAGCAGACATGGCTGATGGTGCCTGCACCAAATCTTCTACAATGTTGTAGTTTTGGGCTGCATGTGCAGAGGTGTTATGAGTCATTCGTCGAAGTGTCCCTTTGGGGGGACGAATCATGGGTTCAACAGTAGGCCGTTCAATATACAAATCGTTGGGCAGCGGTGGATTTGAACTAGTTCCAGGTTCTTGAGCATCTATGGTAGGATTTCCATAAAGCTTGGCTCGAGTTTGAAGTTCAACTCTCTCAATGCCATAAATGGCAGATAGTCCTTCGCCGGAAGGATGTGAACCACCATTTCCCCGTTGATGGGGTTGTGGCATATTTTCAACCATGTGTTGATGTTGCTGCTGCTGATTAGGGAAAGGATTATGAAGAAGGGCAAGTGTTCGCCCAGAATCCTTGTTGGAAATAAAATCGGTGCATTCCTACAGCTGAGGACATTTGTATGTCAAGTGGTCCTCCGCACAGATCTTGCAAGGAAATTTCATGGGTTTATCCTTCCCTTTGTCATTTTTGGCAGCGTTTTTCTGATTAGGGTTATTCTGATTATCCGACTGCTCTTCTGAAGAAGACGTCTTTTTCTTGTTCTTCTTATTTTTCCCGCTAGGTTTTTGTGAGGTTTGTATAGAATTCACCTCAGTGGTAGGAAGAGTAGTCGTTTGGTGAGGGGCGGTGGCAGCCGAAGATGGCTGGGAGGTTTTCCCCCGAGACTGCTTTGTGGCCACACCGGAGATTGTGCCAACGAGACGGTCGGCATGTGCTCCGATTTTCTGAGTGGCCAGAGGATTTGGGTTACCAGGGGCATGGGGGAGCAGATCGTATAGCGTGCCGAATTGTGAATATATTAAATCCAAAAGCTAGGCACGAAGAATACATTGATCTTCTGTAACTACACTAGAAAGGCCAATGTCGTTAGAGATGTGGGGTAAAAGAGACTTGTAAAACCAATTGGCTAAGAGATGATCCGGGATTGGCGCTTTGACTAGCCTCCTCCTACGTCTCCATTCATGAATATGATCGAAGATGTGGGTGGCGGTGTCTTGGCGCAGCGAGGTTAACAATTCCGTTCCGGTTTCAAATCTAATTGGTAATTGGAAGTTCTTTAGGAACTCCGTCGCTAAAGCGCCAAAAGTATTGATGGCGGCGCGTGGCAATTCAATGTACCACTTGGCGGCATTTCCTGTAAGGGTGTGGGGAAACAGTCGAAGCCAGACACTATCATCCACCATGGAATTGGATATAGACCATAGATGAAAGGTAGTGATGTGTGCGGCTGGGTCGTCCCCTTGTTTCCCGTCGAACTTCGGGATGTCAGAAGGAATCTTATGCGGTATTGGAGGCCAGAGCGGGTTGTGATTGATGGGATCATTAGTCAGTTTATGGATATCGAGGATGTCCAAAGCTGCCAAAAATGGAAATTGTGGATTTTCCCTTGAATCTAACCAAGGAAATATGGGTTGACTAATTAGACCATAGGGTCCACCCATCAATGTTTTACCAAGAGGATAAGTAGGAATTTGGTAAAAAATTCCTATAGGTGGAGGAGTAGGGACATACGGTTGCTATCCATAGGGCATATTGTATTGCGGGATGAATGGTTGGTTTCCCCTAGTATAAAAGTGCCCTCCCATTCTAGATGGAGGTTGGAGTTGGTTAGTCCAAATGGATGCAATAGAGTTTCTCGGAGGCATGCTACTACTTGCATAGTTCAGCAACGACATAGACCCTACACCTATATTTGAACCACTTAAGGGTATAGTATTGACAATAGGTTGTCCCATTTTTCCTAAGGATTGCAGGGGAAGTGAAATGTTCCCTACTACCTGCGTGCTGGTGACATTACTCCTTGGTATAGTGGCTAAGGGGTTCGAACTTAGCAGAGGGTTCCAACCGAAAGGGTTGCTAAAAGGAACTGAAGTAGTCACACTCATGGGAGGAGCAACCATGGGTCCCAACATGGTCACGGTAGGAGTAGATCCTGAAGGATTCGGCAAGCTACTGACATTTGTGATGACCATCAGGTTGGGATTAGGTATATGTTCACTACTGGGGTTACCAAGTTATGGCATAGAACTGACCATCAGTGGGGAGGATGGTGGCGAACCTGTGATGGTTGGCATTGGCATCAACCCTGTGGATGCTGGTGGTGAAATGGATGTTTGTGCGGCTGAAGACATATCTTGGCATGGTGTAATGTGAACTACCACAGTCCTTAACGAATCAGTGAGTGGAGGATTGTAATGAGGTACAACCCCTTCCGTGAAAGGGTTTCCTCTGGAAATTCCGTATGATATGAGGCTATGTGAAAATCAAGATTTGTCAGTGGATACTGCTCTTCTGCAGAAGGCACGGGTTCACCAAGGTTCGGTTCTTCCTTAATAGTTAGAGGAGGTAGACCTTGCTGTCGTCAAGACAGATGGCGTGGGTCAGAGGATGCCATGGTGACCTATTTATTTTTAACAAATTTTAATAAATTGTGATGTATTATAAAGTCTTAATGACAGTAACCACACACCTAAAAAAAAAGGACTATCTAAAATTAATTAGGAAGTAGCCAGAATAGGGTGCCGTGTCTGAGTACTACCGTTTACTGGTGATGAAATCCAGTATCACAATAGTATATAGAGAGGGTTGGTCGAAAGTATAGTGATGGTCACTCTAGAGCTTCGCCCGAACCTCAGACGATAGGTGTAAGCACTCTCCTGAAGATGAGTACCCTCCTAAAGACCGAAGACAGAGTGGGTCCATCTATTTCAGGTACCAGGACAGCCTGTCCCAGTCACCTTGTGTAAGTCCCTAAAAATTAGGGCCACTAAAGATACCTCAAATCACAGACATGATCAGGGGGGTCCACAGTCATGGACAACGTGCTATATGGGCAGAATACCTAGATCCCAGATCTAGTTTCGACATCCCCGAAGGGAACCCCAATATATAGCACACCCACCGGATGTAGTCGAAGGCGGGCTACCTTCTTGTGCACCCAAGTGTTGTCTCACGCTAAGCTCCGGTAAAGGAACAGTCCCAATAATATGAGTGCAGTAGGATTTCGCTCGTTAATGACTCTAGTTTCAAGTTTTGAGATCTTGGGTGATTTTCTCACTTTCCTAACCCAAGATCCTAGCCTGAACTACTGTTTGTGTGAGCTCAAAAAAGAGTAATGTGATTGATTTTATTATCACTTGATTCTTAGTGTACTTGATTATTAGTCTTGCGGAGGGGGAGTGGATGTATGAAATGTAATGAGACTCTGACTCAAGAAACCATGCAAAACATGCTCTAAATATTCAATTTGATGAAGAGTATTTCTACAAGGAGAGGTTTCTTTTCAACATCCATGCACTAACATTCAAATAACACAGTTCAACTTTAAAGATTCAGACTTCTATCTACCTCTTCTTAACATTATATGAACTGAAATTTTCAGAATTAACTCAGCTAGATGTAGAAAAACTAAAAAAAAAAATTCTTCTCTAAAAAGTAAATGTTTTTAACACTAACTTTTCAAACAAGAGCAAAAAAACAGAAATGCCAGCTTAGTAAACAAGCACAGGGATTCATTCAAAGAGAGATACTCATGGCCAAAAAACTCTGCCACTAAAACACAATCACAACAGTGAACAACAATTTTTTCCTGAGTAACGCATTGTCTCTGAGTAAATACAGCGTTAATCCAGAGACTAATGCACTGTATTTAAGCAGAGAAAGCGTTATAACGCACTGGAAAACCTACAGGGGTAGCATTAGCCAGGGTAATGTTCTTCAGATGGTCAAATAGAAACAGGATTGAACTTTGCGAGCTTTTGAAATGTCTACTGGGCATAAATATTGGTCGGAAGGATTTGTGAACAAAGGAGAGAAGAAAGGAGGAAAGAAATAGTCTGGAAACTATGGTGAAACTCCCTATTGGAGTCGCCAATTATGCTATAGGGTAAAATGCTTGGGTTGTTGGTTATCGTATATCCCTCTCAGGGCTTTCCGGTGCCCGAGGCAGACAGTAAGATTAGTTGTACAGTTCACAAAGATGGCATATACATGTTCATATTAACTTAAAACCACTTGATGGAAAAAGATAGAAGATTACCTCTTTAATGATGTTGGAGTCCTTTGGAGAGCACTAGGTAGAGAAGCAACGTTTCTCCTTCACCAGCTCCAAATCTAGGTCCCGCAATCAATTAAAGCACCCGTGTAATTTCTAATGTAACATGCATTTCCTATCAATTAAGTCAATATATAATAAACATTTAAAGTGTGCACATCTAAGCCATTCATCTCATGCTATATAAGTGATTAAATATTAATGACAATATCAACGCATAGAATGGACAAAACAGATACAGTTCTATTGATTTATAAAAAAGGAGGATTACAACCGTCAGTTGCACCAAGCCCTCCTCAGCCTTCCAATCTCTCTATCTCTCAAAGTGGTGATGTCTTGATCAACAAGTTCTCAATGAACCTCTTTGACCTTTGACCTTCACACTACAACAATGATCTCTACTTCACAAGTATTCGAAAACTTGACAATCCTTCGACCTTGAACCAAGAGCCTTCAACTCCATTTTATAGGAGATGGAGAGAGCAATCATTGCCCTTCTCTTTCCACCAGTTCTGAATAGAAAAAACCAAGATGTTTCTCCAACCTCCATGCTTTTGCCTTCTTTGAGAGTTCAGTTGTTTATGGCAATGCCCAATAAGAGATTAGTGCTTTGCAGTTTCCTTTTCGTACTGACTCTCTTGTGAGAAAAAGCTGGAGATTCAAATCATTCTCCACGGGTTTTTCCTGTTTCAAACTTAAAACACAGGTAACGCTTCCCTCTAGTGTAAACAGAGTGTTGCCCTAGCCACTAACGCGGCATATTCACTGATCAGCTGCGTTATAACGCTCTTGTGTTGTTATAGAGAGGCGTTACCTTGGCAGAAATAGTTTTGATTTAGGTCTTTGTATTCCTTCCATATTTGTCTTCTCCTCTGAGCTGATGAGGAGGTATTTTGACCGTACCACTTGGGCAGTGGGTAATAATCCTTTAAGGATGCTCGATTTAGATTCCAGAAATCAACACACAACCTTATTTCTCCATTCTTTTTCCGGATCGGGACTAGATTTTGCACCCACTCAGATTATCTCAATGGCACAATGATTTTGGCCTTCAATAACTTTTTGATATCCTTCTCAATGGAGGAGAGCAGCAGAGGGTTAATTTGTCTAAGCTTCTGTTAATGAGGCTTCACATCTCCCTTTAGAGGAATTTTATGTTGCATGATGCTGATGACAAAGGTTTTCAAGTCCTGATAAGACCATGCAAACACATCTTTGTATGACTGGAATAGTTTTTGGTAGAGCTCTTTATATTCTTATGGGACTTTCTTGGACAACTTCACAATTTTGGGATCAGCATCGGTACCAAGGTTTAAATATTCTACCTGATTTTCTTCTATCGCTTTGTTTGGCTGCAGTGGGACATCGTTCTTGTCAAACAACCTTTCTAGAGGTACCAGTCCTCTAGGTATAATGTTTCCCTTTAGTTGCAACACTTTATGGCCAACCACCTTTTCCTCCCATTTGTTTTCTGAAAGGTATTCAGTTTTTTCTTCTTCGCAAGCATCTATCTCCATGTTTGAGAATTCCCCAACTGTTTCCATAAATATTTTTGCTTGGTCTTCATCTTCAAACACTTGCCAATGCTTGATGTTATCTAGAATTGAAGGTCGATAACGAACTTCAATTTCATATCTCAAGAAAGGGTTCTGAGGTGGACGAAATGTACTAGCAACCACCAGAACAACCTATTCTACTCTCCTGCATAAGCTCAATATTACCACACAGAAAATTTTTCCATTTGATCCCATACCCGCTCCTATAGGCCCACCAATGTTTGTTTGGCACTATTCACTGCTCACTACTTCGATTCGAATCTCCATAAATTTTGTAAAACTCGGATGCTCAGTGCTTTTGATATCCAAACTAACAGAGGTCTTCATACTGGCCATTGCCCGTAGCTTCATATTCTAACTTGAAATACAATGGAACCCATTTTCCTGTAGGATAAATCAGTAGTACTCCAGCCCCATTACCTTCTCTGGAATTTTCTCCATCAAAGTGAAGCGTCCAGACTCCTGCTTCCTGACTTTCTGAGGACTGTTCAGTCTTAATCTAGCAGAATGATGGTTCTTGAGCATAATCTTGGTCTTCCTCTAACATTAGACATGAGAAATCCCCTTCTTTACTATACACTGGTGAATTAACCGAGTTGTCAGCCTTAGTAACCATCTTGACAAATCTTGTTTCCCTATACATCCTCCTTTCCTGGCCTCCAAATACCGGGATAGTAGCATAAGTTAAATCCAGTTTGATTGACCTGCCAATTTTGGTTCCCCGGGACCTTGACAACAGCATGTCGAAGCAAGCTGGGATGTCAGCCACCACTATATCCATCACCACACTTTTGGCTGGGATTTGGGCCAAATTGACCACCAAGACCTTGATCATACCTAGACACTTGACTCTTTTAGAATCAAATGAATAGAGGTCCTTGTATGGACGGGTGATTTGCAATCCTAGTTGCTCCATGACTGACAGGGGCAATAGATTATGAGAAGCTCCCGAATCTAACATACAGTTATGTAATAGCAGGTCATGAATCACTAATGACACATAAAAAGGAGGAGTAGAGGCATATAATTCTTCAACATGGGGGCAAAACACAACCATGGGTCTTTCTTCTTGAAGGTTCAGACTGTCTAGAATATGAGCTGTTTCCTGAGTGGCTTAGGTGACCTGAGATTGATAGGCCGGGTTACTTTCAATGGGCCTACTAAGTGAACTGGATTTTGACTTTCACAAGCTCCTCTTTTGTAGACTAAAGATAGAAGAGGAATTTTCTCGTTATATTCCTCCTTTTCACTCTTTTCTTCAACTAATGGCTTGACTTCTTTTCTATGATGAATTTAGTATTAGGATGAGTGGCTATTTTTGAAGAGGAAAGAATTTGATCACTAGACTCGAATATATTCAGAGGCCTTATACCAGACCATAGTATGAATCCTTTGTCAAAGTGTACGAAAAAGACCACTTTAGCTATGCATAACTAATAGCCCTAACATCAAGTGTGGCTGCCAATATCTTCAGATCTGCAGTTAGTTGATCAAGACAAGAGCTGCAAAAAACCAGATCTATACATAGAAAGACATTAAGCAGTAAAAAGAAGGGTTTGCTCCATATATCCAATAGACAAGACAAGAACAATTTTTGAAAGAATTTTTGTATTAAGGGAACCTGGGAGGAAAACAAGAAGATGTTTCCAATTCTCCTCAATGGGATGGGTTCTTGGAAGTCCTCAGCACTTCAGATCTAGCATTTCTCTCTCCTGTTGGTGTAGAAAACCCAGACAAAGATAGAACTCAAAGGGAGCTTACACAACAAATAATGGAAAATATGACAATGATAATGGCTCAAAGTCAGACCAAGAGTATAGATCCAGAGTGATCTAATAGGCAACAAAAGGTGAAGAATGGTAGGAAAAACCCTCCTATTTATAACAAAATATTGGGTCATTCTAGATCTTTGTGCATGATTAAAATAACATTAACCAAATCTAGATCCACCTTTTATGGAATATTTTATTATATTTGTTGGAGGGAAAAAGTATTTGACTTGGGTCAAATCCCTTTATTTTTTAATAATAAATAAATAAATGATTTATTTATCATTTTAAGGAAGTGGTTGAAAGATAATCAAATAAATAATGATGTATTTAATTATTTATGGGTGATTTAGTCATATTTAACAAGGAATATTATTTAAATAAGATTTAAATAATTATTCCTAGAAAATAATAAGATAAATAAAGATTTATCTAATTAATTTATTTGTTTTGGGTTAAACATGACCAGGAATAATAATTGAATTATTGTTTAATTAATTATTCCTTGAGGAAAATCAAACAAATATAGGTTTGTTTAATATTTCCTTTTGGGGTTTCGTGTTTAGACCATAAACAACCTAATAAATGTGTTTTATTAAGTTATTTTACATAGTGAAAGCAATTTTACTTAGGGTAAAATTGGTCTTACATGGTGTACTTGGTCCATCTAATGATAATAGGTTAGATGACCAAAAAATGGTGTAACACTTTATCTCAGGACCTTTTGCACTATTGTCTCCTTCTGAGAAACTACTTCTTCTTTAGGCGGCTCTTCTTCCTAATCTTGAGTACAGGTTCTTTTCCTAGAAGATCTGAGGTCATATTTTCTATTTAACTGTGCTTGCATGAAATCAACGAACTGCTTGCAGTAATAATTGATCTCTGGAACTTCAATGCCTTTAGCCTTTTCTTCTTCTTGTAATGGAATCTCCATTCCATCACCTTCTCGTGAGGGACATTCTACTTCATTACTATTAGAAAAGGAAAGATATGTATCATCTTGCTCATAAGCGGTGTCTTCAGTAGGACCATCTACCTTACCTTCCAGGAACAATGGGTGTGGTACCTGGTCTTGTTGTTCTTTCTGTTCCCTTTGCAGTATCTGCAAGGGTGGCTTTCTCTACTGAGGATTGTAAACCCTGTTTGGAGCATTCTGGAAAGCCTTAGAGGATGAATTCTTGGCTTCGAGTTCAAGTTTGACCAGCTTACTTGAAATATTCTTAATCATTTCTTCTATTTTGTTCTCAGTTGAATCTCTGTCTTGGCTAGAAGTATATACCTCTTCTTTTCCCCTTCTTCTATTATCTTGATCTGATTTTCCCTTTGATTTTCCCGTTGAAGAAAAATTAGCCTCCAATTCTAGCACATCCATCTGAGCATCGTCTAGTGAAGGAGGCTTCCTTTCTCTTAGAGAGAAACCAAATTCAGAATCAAAGGCTGCCACGAACACCACCTTGGTTGTAGTCTGATGAGGTTTCATTTCAATTGGAAGGCTTGAATACAACTTATTGAACCTCTTGATGAACTCTGGTACTCCCTTGTTGTTTTTTTTCCTGATTGAATTAAATTCAGTGAGGCAGTAACCATGATCTTTCTTTTCCCCCATTTTCCGAGAAAATAATTTTCCATCTCTTCCCAAGTAGTGATGGAGCGGTTTCCCAATGTCTTAAACCATTGTTTGGCTTCTCCATCAAGTGATTGGAAAAATAGTCTCAAGACTACATCTAGATGTTCCACATTAAAGTTCTCCACAAAAGAGCAGAAGACTTCAAGATGCTTTTGAGCTTCAATCTCATTTTCCCCATTGAAACAAGGTAAGATTTTCAGATAGTCTTGAGGAATATCATTCAAGACTTGAGGTAATGTCAGGGGGGAATATTTTTTCAGCAAGAAACCTAGAAAATTATCCATCAGGGGTGGTGGAGGTAGTGCGATATTTTGATGTGTAAGAGGAGGAGGTGGAAGCGAAGTGTGTATGACAATGGGAATGTATTGGAAAGAGGCTTGAGGTGCTGATGGAAAAGACAGAATAATAATAGCAGATACTTCAGTGACTTATTTGACTTCTTCAACCTCAGGATTGGGATGAAGGGTGTAGTGGGTGGTATCTACTGATTCATCTTCATCTTTAACTTGGATTCTTCCCAAAGGAGGATTATCTGAGAAGTAATCGGTATTTCCCACAGTGGAGTCGGGACCTTGCACTTGGGCTACTTGGGAGGAGGAGGATGGAAAATATTCTAAAGAGAATTTAGGAATCTCTGTGTGAACTGACTATCTTTCCCTCCAACCTCTCCTATGTAAGATCTTCTCCAGGTCAGACCCTGAAGGTGTCTTTGGCTGAGATGTATCTGACCTCAGATGTGGCTTTCAAGGAGCTAGGACTGCAAGTAAGTTTATCTTATAACTGACTGTGGAGTCACCAAGGTGAGGAATCTACAACTCTCAACTCTTCTTGATCACTTGTCTAAAGAGTAAATAGATATTTTGTCGAGGCCCAGGGATTTATCTTTTCTCAACCTCGTATCCCTGACAACGACGCCAGAAAGATGTTGTCATTCCTAGAGATAACCTTGAGTTGTGAAAGACCGGTGCCTAGGAAATCTTATATAGCAAGGAGCATATGGTATAACATGGAAAGTTTTTTCATAAAAGGGCTCTCATGCTGTCATGTGTAAACAGAAAGGTTTAATTGAGATGGAACCAAAATCATTAAAACTTCAGCACAAAGAAAGTAGTATTGCAGAGGTAAAGTGTGAATTCCTGATAAAAACGTATCAGACAATTAAAAGATAGCTTCCTGTAAAGAGGGTTGGATTCTAAGGTACTTCACAGAGGTGAATAATCAGAGGGTGATTACTGTGTATGAAACATGGATAGGATACGAGCTGTTACCGAGATGAGATCTAGAAACGAATATCAACATGTACTAGGCTTATAGTAACAAGAATCCATACATGAAAATAACTTTAAAGATAACATTTCATCATAGCTAATATTAGAAGAAATACGGTTGAAGTGAAAGATGAAACAACATATCATGCCTGAGCCATATTTAAAGCGCTAGACAAGTTTTAGCATGAGTATCAACAACGATAAATTCATGCCAAGACATGTGAGAAACTCGCATTCCAGAACAAGATATAAGAAAAATGGATGTAAACGAAATGAACATTTAGGCTATAACACATAAGAAAAAGTTACAAACTATGAAGTATTAAGGCTAGAATCCCCAATAAAGATGAAACTCCTCATCACTGAGACCCAACGGGCTCTTCAAATTTTATATCATAATTTCAACAAAATGCATACAAAGTTCTTTCTGAGTGTATTCTTCTAAAAAACTGGAACCTTTTTTCTATCTCAGTTTGCTGCTTATATATAATTTTACAAGAACATACACGGGAAGATATTTTGGGAAAATATCTTCCCCGCGTGCTAGTAAGCAGTTTCAGGTCCTAATCAAAATAACAAAATTTATGATGACGCAGAATGCTTCTCATAATTTACAATTAGGCTCGTGGCCGTTTCAAAACCAAACGTTAAAAATGTTCTAAAAAAATTAAATGCAAGGGTGGAATATGAATTCCAATCAGAACTTGAAATTAAAAAGTAAAAGTAAAACTAGAAGGCCACTAAGGTCGAATCATGAGTTAACGATTTTCCTTGGTGCGAAGGAGTTGAGGTCATTGCTGATGTAGGTGGTGGAACGTTTGCTGAGGAGCTGGCTAACAAGCTAGCGTACTTGATGCATCTCTGCCAACTATCTGCTGCAGGTTCGGGCATCAATATGAAACCTTCTGTTCTGATGTAAGCCTCCGTGAGTTCATCATAGTTTGCCTCGACAGGAATTCTATGCTTCACTTGGTGCAGGAGCGCGAACTCTTTTCCAAGGACCGAGACTATGGTTTCTAGTTTAAGCCTTGCATATTTCTCAGAGGGGATTTTTTTTGATTCATTAACCCCTTCAGAACTGCCTCATATGCTGGTAATGGCTACAGGACAGCATGAGCAGGTCCTAGCACGATGGGAGTCCTACAAGTGTTATCTCAGCCCAATCCACCTCAAACAGTTCTAAGCTAGTTGCTACCTTTTCTAATGCATCCAAGGCCAGGTTCCTATCAAACTATTTTTCTATTTCTTTCTTGCATTTTGAAGCTTCCATGAACTTGGTCTTTATACCCTGTTTCATCACATCCTCTAGCTTCTTCTCTTTTAGGAAGGAGACATACCTTTTTGCATTTTGGACTCTTCTGGACGCCTTAGTACCTCCCTCGTGGAGCTTTATTCTTAGAAGGGGTACGACCGACTTCATTTCCTTGATAATGTTTAAAAATTCCCAGCGCATTTTAACTTCTGCAATAATGTCAGCCTAGATCAGTCGCTCAGCTTCCATGAGGGTGACATTTCCTTTCATACGACTGTTGAGATCATTGATGGTATTTTCATACTGCCCCCTTTCCTGCTTCCCCTCCTCGATATCTTTCTGCATAGCATTAATATTTTTAACATTTTCAGCAAGGATGGCCTCCAGCTCACTAATCCTTTGTCGCGCTGTCGAGACCTATTTCTCCAGTGCTTTGGTTGCAGTCAATGCATTGGTCAGCTGTTCAGATAGTGAACTAATCTCTGGTAGGACATGTGGTGAGCATGTATGTGTGTCCCAAGTTGTCTGTAATGCATTAATTCTGTCTTGAAGAGCGGCCATCTCCCCTGCGATCTTTTCTTTTTCCTCCTTCTCTTTTTCAAGAGAATCAGCCAAGTTTGCTTTGTCTTTTTCAGCCCGGGCTAGCTCGGCTGTTTGCACATGATGAGAGCCCAGTATATTAATTTTAATTTTCAAGGTTGCGACCTACTTCTGTAAATCCTCAATAAGATGAACCTGGGGGTTAGCTTCACCTTTTTATTTTCCTTTAATCACCTCCTAGAGAGAGCATATATCATTCGTGAGGGTGCGGGAATTGATCTTTTCCTTTCTGAAATTCTTCACTACTTGGCCATGCTTTCTCTGCAACTTTCTCAGAGTGATTGAGAGCCACATCACTTCATCCTTAAGCATGTCACTGAAGACCTGAAATAAGTTGCATTTATCAATTTTCGGCACTTGTGACATGTCGATTGTGATCTCTAACGCCCTGTAGCTCGTAGTACCGGCTTCTGGGTCCAGAACGGCCTCGACCATGGCCATTAATAACTGTTTAGTGTCCAGATTAATTGCAGATGAAAATTTGGTGTGGTATTTCTCAACATACCCTTCCAGCTCAAACCGGTACTTATCTCTGATTGCTCTAGTCTTCGACCTTCTTTCAGTTACAACCTGAGAACTGCCGACTGTGATAGCCTGTGAGACTTCTAAGAAATTAGAAGAGGTAGTACTATCTTGCAGCACCTTGATTCTTGCTTTGCCCTTGTCGGGCTTCCCATATGGTATTTCCTCCTCGAGCAACTGTTCCTCTCTAATAACCTTTGCTTCACTGGTCCCTATTTTTTGTCTTTTGAAAGGGGGAAAAAACACTCCTGATGCACCTACCTCCTCCATCTGTTCTTTACCAGCTTCTCTGGTTGAAGCAACATCTGTTTTTTCCCCTGTCGCAGATGAATCGGTCTCCATCTGCAAAAGCAAAGGCCATTTTTCAAGATTAGCTTTCCATTCTATGAAAGGCTTCGTTTCATGCATATATGAGGATTATTTTTTCCTCCTCCTTCTGTTAGAGATGATGCCTTTAGGATCATAGGGCCAAGCTTTCCCTTGTCTCAAATCCATATCTTGAAGCAGATTTTCCACCACAGGAAGGGCATGCCTTGAATTAACAACAAAAGGGATAATTGTTGTGGGGCGCTTGAGGATAAACTCCTTTTTTGCAAGGAGGAAGTGGATTTGGTTGGATTTCAGGGTCTTCTGGATGTATTCTAAAGAATAAATCCACTGGGTAGGAAAAACGGGCAATTGGTAGGGGGGAACTTCAGCTCCATAAACTCAGATTTCAGTGTAGTTATCAAATAGATACCAATCCCCAGTGCTTTGGGCTTCACTATACTGTAACCAGCTCTTCAGTTCAGGAAAAACCCTAGGCATAGGAGAGTCGTGGACAATAGTGTGGGAAATGGGCATGAAATCATTTAGGAACCTTGAGTAGCCCACTCCATTTGCTAACTGATGCATCGTGAGACTCCAGTCAAAAACTGGTATGGGCTGAGAATTTTTCTTGTACACCTTACCTAAACCCAAACCCTCAAATTTATTAGCATGCTAGAATAGGAAGAGGTAAAAGACCATAGAACAAAAGCAAAAGCAACCCGTGTCTGAGAGTTCCTGGAACTGGGTCTGAATGGTGGAGGCTAGGAAACCAGGAATTTCCAAAACAACCCCGGGTTGAGACATTAACCATAAGAAAGCAATACATCCCTTGGAATCTTGCCCAAACCTTCCACACCTAGTAAACCAACGATGAGAGCAAGGATAGGCTGGAATTCTTCTTTGAACAGGCTCAGGGGCATTAAGTCTGTGGAGGGGAGGGCTTTGAAATGAGAGTTGGTTATGGAGGTGATGAAATTGCTCTGTTGCCTCCATGATAGCTTTGCAAATTGAGGGGTCAAAGTTATTTCACTAAAACTGACGTAGTTTGAATTGGTAGGAAAATGAAGGGCTTTTCTAATGATATCAGGGGAAAGGGTGAATATTCTATTCCCTTGAGTTGAGAGGAACATGCCCCAACATTCATCGTTAGTGTCCCGGAGCCAATAGATAAATTCGACCACTGGATAAACTGGAGGGGTAGTTTGATGATACAGATCTGACAGAACAACCCGATACATATCCCTGTTTTCAACATGTCTCCTAAAAAGGTCAGGCTTGACACTGCTAATGGGAAATGGGTACTGTGGGTCACGGATATCGGCTTGTAAGTCTAAGAAGGGTTTAGGCCCTGGAACAGTTCTAGTCTCCCGGACTTGTGGGGTCTTTGGCTCTGAATTATTGGTTGTGAATTTACCCATGACCATCATGAAAATTTAAAAACAAAAGGAAACCAGATGGAATGAGAGGGATGTAATACCTGCGAAGTAGGAAATTACTTTGGAAAGCGACGCAACGGTACTGAAAATGACTTGGCAGACCTGGTACTGGGCACCGACTTTTTTTAATACAATAGTCGAAAACCTGAGTATTTTACCACAGTAAAATGCATAAGACCGTTATATAGAACTAAGGTAGCTCAAGAAAAGATGGTGGGGTGAAACGAATAGGGTAGGCGTCATAAGGACACTGGCAGTGAGACACACAGCATGTAGGGATTGGCAGTTAGACTTCCAGTAGGTGAACACCGCGTGTCAGGTTAAATATCGGTACTGGCCTCAGTACTGGGTGTCCTAAAAACTTACCTTACCTTTATGTCATGGTGACATCTCTACTTCATAACATGGCCCTCGAGGGACACGAAGTGCATATTATGATAACTTTAAGGCCCATGCTTTCTTCTTTGCAGAACACTCGCTTCGTGCCAATCATCTTGACACTTCATCAAGATTTCGGGGGGGTAAGACTCCGCCTCATCCTTCACCTTCGTGACCCCCCTGGAATCACACTTGCAGACTCCTTTTCATGTGTGTATATAGTGTACGTGGGCCCCATTTTTTATTTGTTTACTTTTTCACCTTTTATACCTTTTCTCGGCTAAGTTTAACACCTTTGATATATTTCTGCTCTATTACAAAACACGCTTAACCTTTTCTCAGAATGTGACTCAAATTTTTACTATTTCTCCTTAGCCAACCTCAGGACTCTTAGGCATTTGAATGTCACCGGGTGATCTGCTCCCTATGAGCTTAATCTGAATTTTAAAGGGTGAACGTTATAATCAATAGAGGGCTCTATCAAGGGTTAATGATATTGATTAATGATAAAGATAGATGGCTAACTCTATGAATTGTGTCTTGGTTTTCTATGTTTGTAGGTTGAAAAGATGAAGGCTAATACTACCATTGGGCTTATGGAGTCAACAAATCAATAGGTTCAGTGGCAAGGTTTCTTGACATGGAAGCTGAGGAAAATAGGGGTCTTTAACAAAGACAATTCACTCAATAACATAGGTCAACATAGTAATTTCATTAATAAAGGAAGTCATAACATAGAGTTATGAATTTTGAGTAATAGAAATGAAATCTACTACTAGTGGTTCAAAGGAAATTCACTCATAAAACACAAAAAAACACAGTCATCTCATTACTAAAGGAAGTCAGAGCATAAGGTTATGAATTATGAGTAATAGCAATACGATCTACTGCAAGTAGCTAAACATAATATGTATATCAATAAAACATTAAAACCCCATGATAATCTCCGGTCTGTCAAGAATAAAACCTCCCTGTATTACTGATCATAGTCAATTACATAAAGCTGCAGTTTTGCCAAAAAGTATCCAACCCCTGACAAATTTGACCCAATGGCTTTTAATAGAGAGCTTACATCATCAAATGATCTACCTCTAGGATAGATACATCGAATTTATGACCATTTACACCTTTAATAACTATAAAACATGAAATTTATTACAAAAGGACACCTATCCTACTTGAGAGTCCTATTTCAAAAAGGACTCAATCTCCTTATTGCTATCTTTAACAAACCTTATCTACCTGAAATTACATCATTGACAAGTATGTCATCACATGGTCGAATTTGGATAATGGCATTCATTTCTTCATGACCACTTAGTTGACCTTCTCAAAAATAGGAAACAACACCTTGTTTTTTAGGCAAAGTGTCTTTTCCCTTCTTTGAGCATTCTGGCTATCATTTGATCTTTAATTCATGGTATTGAATATTTAATCATGTCTTGATATATTCCATGAATTTTCCATATCCTCTAGCTGTTCAAAAACCAATTTAAATTCTACTCCAAAAGATGAAATATGTTGTGCTACGAAAACACAACAGTTTCGTAGTGCTTTCTCTAGCGCTGCCTTACAAGCCTTTGTTTTAAAAAATTATGACTCTTTCCTCTTGCATCATCTTTATCACCCTTCATCAAATCTCTCGTAACATTTTTAGCCCTTAAATCAACCTTTAACACTTTTAACACTGATCAAAAGAAGAAAAAAAGCAGCTACAACAGTTTCGTAGTGCTTTTCTGCTTTTTAAGCCTGGAGGCGCTACGAAACTGCTGAGAGTGCAGATTTTTTCATAAATTTGTCAAATGAAAATTGTGATTTCCCAAAAACTTATAATATAACCTATTTTAATCATCTAAAAGTCATAAAAACCATAAAACAACTTCATTTCAGTTTCCTTGAGGTATTTCTTCCTCATATTTAAGACATCCTTGCAGATTTTCCCTATTTTTTCCTGAAACATATGTCTTGGAACATAGCCTATATCTCATAATCCATGATGTAGTTTGTGAAACTGAAGGAATTTTTTTTAGGCCATTATGTCTTGAATACAAACCTCTCTTGGGTTTTTGAAACACATCTCCTGCTATCCAAAAACTGCATTTTAAACACATTATTAAAACAGGAAAACTTTGTTTTTGAAAATAGGGTTTCAATGAAATAATTGTATCTCCCAACTGATAAAACCTGTGAGAAAAGTGAGATAGTTTTTTGTATCTAGGGTTGTGATGAACACAAACCTCTTTTAGAATTCCAAAACACTATTTCATTTGACCAGAAACTGAACTTAAAGTTGACTGTTAAATAGTCATGTACAGGACAGTTTCGTAACAACAGTTTCGTAGCACATTTTAATTTATCAATTTCTGCCACATCATAATGAACTTGAAGAAAATAAGAGAGGTCTTTGTATTTAGTTCTGTTATGAAGAAAAACCTCTTTCATATTTCCAAAATTCATTTTCAGTTGCTCAAAAACCGCCTTTGAAGTTGACTTCTCAAAGTTAGAAAACAAAGTTTTGCTTCATATTCACTATGAAACTGTTAGCCAGTTTCGTAGCAGAAAGTGACTTTTATAGTGTAATGCGTGACGAAACTATGGTTTCTTGGCTAATTTGGCATTTTCGGTACAAATTTTTTTTGGAAAATGAAATGAATCAGAGAATGATGAATGATGTGACATGAAGGAGTTTGAATATGGGTGGGTTTAGACCTTAGAGTGAACTTAAACCATACAAATTTAATATTTCCCTTTACCAACTTAAAAATGAATCCTACAACACTATTTTGACACATGAACCTACCTAAATTTTTCAAAATGATGTTTGAATTTTTTGAGTGATAACAATTTTAATCCCTTGTATCGCACTCACGATTGGTGGGCATATATTTTATGGATATACACAACTTGAAATCCTGTCATTTTGATTCTCAAGAAGAAATTAATTTTCGATCAAAATATTCCTCCTTCTTAAACACTTCTAAGATAGATAACCTTATTATCACATTCATCTATGTCATGGAACTAATCATATTTTTTGCACAATCTATATTCTTGAGTGATGGTAAATTTTTGAGTCATTTGACGAATCAAGACTATTGTGTTGTTATGAATACTTTGTTTGATTTGACCCTTTCTTCCAATATTTCATTGACCTATTATCTTAATTAGTTTCTTGAATTTTCAATGTCAGTGATTGTTTTAATTGGTGGAATGGTTTCTAATTAGATACAAAGCGAACCAATGGAGAATCATGGATCTTATAGTCATAAATTTGTTCATATTTGTTTTTCATTGATTGATTTTGTTGAATCTAGTGATCTTCATGTTTTATCATTTCACAATTCAGATGATTGTTGGACAATTGAGGCATTTCAACATGATTTTATGGCTATGTCATGCTCCCACCATCTTGAAAAGGCTTCTGAACAAGATCATAACAAATTCCTCTCACAGTATTCTCTTTGTGATTCATATGCAGTAATTGAAAATATATTTTCTCGTGAGCATCAAGGATTTCAAATTCATTGTTCCAAATATCGATATCTAATCACCAAATGGTTAGAGAAATCTTAGATTGCAAGCTTCATTGCAAATAAAAAGTTTCACTCTTTCTTGATGTTTGCAAAAAATGAAAACATGAATGAATGTACTTCTGTGAGCAGCCTTCATGAATGGATTGTATGATCATCATTTCAAGAAACAAGGTAAAGCATGAAACTGGTTAAATCTAGTACGTATGGAAAATATTTCTATTGATAAGAAATACCTTCAACTCATTGTGCAAGTTTGCTAAGTTGTAGTATTTTCTTTTGAACAATGTTTTATACTGCTTTTAATTTATTTTATCTTTGTGATTGTACGTCAGGAGTGGTTACAGTGGCTACATTGGAAATTCCATTATACTTAGACCTAAAATTCTATCTTGTTAGGTTAGGAGCAGGTTTAGGTGCATGTAATCCCCTAGTTTCATTGCATGATTCTACATTTTACCTCGTACTTGTCCTTTAATTTAGTGTGTTTTTTTGTTTGTATCTCATGATGCTTAGTCAAGGTTTACTTCCGCTCAGTTTTTCTTTGGTCTTATTTTTATGCCTTGTCATCCATTTCTTGATTTTGTTTAATAAGACTTTGCATGAAAATGATCTCACATGGCTCAAAAGCCAATGTGGAAAAACTTGAAAAGGGAAATTGTGACAACAAGAAATTCTTGGATTATCTGTTATCCTCTTCTCTATCTTTGGTTTACATATATTTAAAGTTTATGTCTAAATGGAGAATATAGTCCATTCGAACAGAAAGCCTTTGGTCATATCAAAAGACCATATCTATTCTAGGAGATTCATTGCTTAATTTGGTGTTGTAATTAAATGGTGTTCTTCTTACCAATCCAATTGAATTAAAGAATGGAAAGGGGAAAATAAATCGTAATAAAACCAATATCGGAGGTATATATAACCTTCTCTGAAGGAACGACCTCTTTTTCTCTGAATAAGTTGGGATCCCTCTTGCGACCCATGAAATAATAAGTGCTAAAGCATAGTTCTCTAAATAAATAAATAAATGGAGAAAGAAGAGAAAGGACTCCTTCGTAGAGAGGTGAAGCAAGTAACTTCACCGGGGTACTATTCGGGCTCAGTAGAAGTGAATAAATTCTTGTGTTCTTGTAGCAACTCCGCTGGGGTATTTCTAAGGCACAAATTGGTAATAGAGCAACACCATAGCTGAAAACTAAGACCCTAATTGTCTTAAACTCACAATTTATATTACCCTTCCCCTGAATCAAAAAAATTATGATCTGGAAATATTTTTGAATATGTTTGGAAGAGAAAAGGAATAGAGGAGACTATATCCATGATCAGGTTAAATGGGGAAGCCAAGGTAATCCATTATATGAATCAATACTTCTTGAAATACTGAGACGTTGCACCTATGGATAAAACCTAAACAGAGAAGCTAGATTTCTACTAGTGTGTCGCTAATTGTTGACGCCGCAATCAACACCCTCAAAGCATTTTCCTACACATGAATTTTGGAGCCTACTGAGGATCTAACTATATATTTTCTTCATGATCAATTAATTTTATGCTAAGTGTTTAAGCGTTCTTCTCGGTTTCTAAGTGTTGAAGTCATTTTCATACACATGTTCAGTTTGTAACAAGTAATGAGCACATTCATTTACACAAGCTTGAATATCCATAACACAACACATCAAGACAATGCTTTTGCAATTTTAAATATATGTTGATAGTAATTTCACACTTTTAATTAACAATCTCTCACTTTTTATTGCGATTGTAATTCTATTTCAGTGAGTTTTTCCAACTATCGCTTTTGCACACCTACGCTTTCGCAAGTGTTGCTTGCATGTTTAAAATTGTCACTTTTAATTGAATTCACTTTAATAAGTGTCATTTTCATGTTACCTTCACTCTGGCATTTGTTTCTTTCAATGTTGTTTGCATTTTTCAAGTGTCATTTTCACTTTTCTCTTACTATTGCAAATGTCATATTTTCGCATGGAAAGTGTCACATATCACATAAACGTAGTTATGGTTCATTTCAAGGGGTAAATTTGATGCCAATGATTATTTTTTATCATATAGAAATGTGTTACACTCATTCCCAAAGTTTTATGCACTGTCACACAATTTTCATCACTGTTGTCACAAAGTGTATCTTAAGTGTCACACTTGGAGGAAGTTGTCGTATTGTCGTCACATTTAGGGGATTATGTTATTCATGCATTCTGAGATATCAATGTTGTGTCATCGATTGTTTTGAGTGTGTGATCATGTTTGATTTTTTTCTTTGTTCATTTTGACCTCATTGATCCCGCACTTAGAAAAATTATGAAAATTTTTCCCAAGCAACTTGGCTTCACTTAACCTTCCTAAACTACACACTCTGTAATATCAACACTAAAGATCAACCCTTTCCTCTTATAATTACACAATTCCTAGTTCCTGTTTCCCAAAAATACACGTTGTGAAGTCTCAGTGCTCAACCCTGATCCTTAAGTTCCATAACCGTGCAACCTAGCCTTCTACTCATCTCCTTTTGCACATTGCACAGTCTCAAGGCTCAAGCTTCTAGCCTGACTCCTTGAACTACACAACTACACAATCCTTGGCCCTCTCTCTCTCTAGAATTTTTCAGTGGGAAAATTCAAGCTTCAAGACTTCCTCCTTGAGCCCCTCAAATGTTAAGTCATCCTACCGTGGCCTTCTTGAATTTCACATTGCACAGTCTCAAGCCTCAGTCTTTATTCTTGACCTCTTAAGTTATGCACCTGTGCAATCCCAGAGCCAGTCTCTCAGTTGAGCACCTATTTCCAGCTCAGTTAGCGAGTTCATGAAGCATGCTAGACTATAAGTTTTTCGACTTATTTCATTTCAGTTGTAGGTATTATATCTAGACATGAAAGGATGATGATGAAAGAGAAGAAGAGAGAGACCTTGCTAGAAGAAAAATATGCAGTGACAAAGACCAGTTGATCATAGAAGAGAATATGAAGAGACATTAGATTCTGATAGAATATCAAATAGTAAGATCCCATGAAGAATTCATATCAATACAAATCACATGCAAGATCCATCATGAAGATGCAAAGAAAGAAACAAAAGAAGCATCTTAGCAATGCCACATCATCATGAATTTCCATGTCATCGTTGTCAAGAGTCATATCTAGAGTCATATGTGTCATAATGTCGTTCCACATCATTTGTGGAATGTAATTATGTAATTCTCCAAAATTAGTAAATGTAAAATTGTGTGGAAGCCCAAGGTCCCACATGGAATATAAAGAGTGACTATTGGGTTCTAAGGTCATATAGATCTCAAAGGTCATGTAATAATTTGAAAAGTATTTGTAGAAGCTCAAGAGTCATGAGGGAGATCAAAAGTCACATGGGAGGTGAAGAGTCACCTAATTTTTTATATATACACCCTCATAACTCAAGAAAAAGGACCTTTGGGACTTGTAATTTCACCTTGACTTCTCTAGAATTGGTATAGTAGAGAGATATTTATTTGGAGAAGCAAGTGGTGACTTAATGTTCCACTATTGGGGCTATTGTGGTAGCATTGTGATTATATATCTTAACATTTCCACTTAATATTTAAATATCGATGAGGTTGTTAGCCACCTATAAATATTTGTTATACCAAAAAGGTGGCTAAGACTGTTTGAGCCTTCAAGGAACAAATTTCATTACTAAAATATGTTGGATCTTGAAGACTCTTGAAGGCCTCCTGCCTTTTCTCTGTCCAAAACTTCACTGATATTCCCATCTTACACTCAGAAATCCTGCTGGTTTCCAAGCCAAAATACTGCTGCAAGGACCCTTTTCCCCTTCCCCCTCTTCCAAAGCTAACCTTCATTTGCTCCCCTTTTTCTTCCATAAAAACTCCTTTGTTTTCATGATTCCTCTTCCTCCCTTCATGAAAATCACTTTACAAAGTTAAAGACTCACTCTTTAACCTTACCAAAACCCCCAACTCCATTGAAAACCTTGAAAAATTCCATGAAAATCATGTTTTTTATGTATTGGGCTTAAGCCCCTTGGGCTAAAGTTTCTAACTACTTCTGATCATATGCCTACACCCTGGGACCAAGCGCTAACTCTAGAGGCACTTATCGCATCGCACAAACTCAAAATGCACAAGGTTTTGTACTGTGTTTAAACTTGCGATGCGATCAGCCTTATATTGAAAAACCCGATCGCATCGCTATTTTATATATTCTGTGGGCCCGCCGTCTGCGCTAAAAACCATTGAATGATCCACGCCCGTTCTCTTCTTTCCTTTGTAAATGTTAAAAACCCATTTATCCAAAGTTTAAACTAAAAAACCATAACCACGTGTTGAATATAAAATGGGTAGATTGAAAGACCGATCGCGCAATTGCAAATCGCAGAAAATACAATGGGTTGATTGAAAAGCCCGGGCCTGAAGTTCCGATATGCGATAAGCCCCTTCCCTTTTAACCCCCCGGTCATATCATTCTCCATGCGCCCAACGGCCCCGCAATCGGGCGCCTAACCCTATTTTTTACATTTTCCGCCCACGAAATATTAAAATTTTAAGTTATTTATCAAAACTTTGGTTTTTATTATTTCTCTAAGGTTTTCCACTGGTCCGAAATCCGAGCAATCTCCACCGTCGATCTGATCTACAGATCCGACAGTGCGGAATCCATCAAGCCCGGTGGTCCCCGCCATCCATTAACCGATTGCAAAACCGCGTGGTATCTATTGCACCGCCTTTGGGCGAGGGCGATTTTTTCCCAATCGACAGCGATTCCATATGCTTGCTGCCACGTGTCCTGGGTACTATTTGCAAAACTGTCGTCCATCACGCATTAACTTTCGGACGAGGTTGCCCAGCGATATTGACCATAGCAGTCAGATCTGAACCCGCTCATCCGACGGCTATCACTCGATGAAGATGCCCGATGCTTAACATGGTCTCGACGCGGCGTTAAATCAATTTTCGTCGTCGATCTGATCTGCAGATTGACGGTCCACATTCCATCGCCCTGTTTCATCTGTTTGAATTTCAACCTCCATTCCCAACCGTCGATCTCTGCGCGATCGACGGCTCAGATTTAATCTTCTTTCACCCAGTCCGCGATATTTCCCGATCAATCCCGACCGTTGGATGATGCCATCCAACGACCACGCTTCCTCCACTCGTCCTTTGAAGCAGTCAACCTATTTACGCAGGATTTCATAACATTTTTTGTATTTTGCAAGGTTTTAAGTGTTTTTCCGCTATAAATTGAAGAAATTCGAAAGTAGAGGGTGACGACCCTCCCGCTTTCGATTCATCGAGGGAAAATCATTCACAGGTGCCTAATTTCACATTTTCATCGATGTTTATCCAAGCACTGATGCCAGATGACCCTGCGCGACCCTGCACATCAGCAAAAACCATGGATTTGGCACAGGCAAAGAGTATCAGAGAAAAAGACCAGAATTAACCATAATAGAAGATTAAAGGATAGATTGGTGGGGATTACGTCTAAGATGCTTATCAAAAGCCTAATCCCCAAATAAAACACAGTTTACAGAAAACCTAAAGTGTTTTATCAAGCAGGAATGCTTCCACCGCCACAATCTGAGGCAAATCGATTCCTCTCAGCTACCACAGTGCCACCTATTCCTCAAAGTACTCAATCAGAGGCCGAAGTTATTGATCAAATGAATATTTTCGCCTCAGCGCAGCCAGAAAGTTACTTCTGCAATGAAACTTAATGCAAAAGATATCTGCAGAGTAACCCTAGCGTCACACAGAGCCTCAAAGGTCAACAAAGCTCCCACCGAGCTTAATTCATAAGTGTAAATCAATTAATACAGTGAAACACCTGTACAGTTTCTTCATTGAGCCCCCCAAGGGCCAAGAAGACATTAACTCTGTATTAATTGTCCTTAGAGATCTTTTGTTAGGTCTCACCTCCTCATTCTTCTATAAATACTTCTGTAGAAGATGAGAATTGTTGGTTGCAGAACTTTGAAATACAGTTGAGCTTAATCTTCTAATTGTAAATAGTATTCACTAGCCCTTGGAGCTCTGCTTGTGATAGATTAGTTAGGATGAATGGTGTGGTGGTCGTCAGTATTTTTTACTTGTTAGTGATGACTAGTTGTAACAGCTAAGTTTTCCAACAGCCGATCTAAAAATTTGTCAATTTTGCTAGCTGGGAAAACACCTATAAAATTTTTTTCCCTCCTACTTTCCAGTCCGCCCATGACCAGATAAAACCTCATTATCTTATCCTACCTAGCCTCAGCCATACTAGTCTGCCAATCAGATCTAAAGAGACAATCCAAATCTATTCAAACAATCTCCCCTAAGTTAGGAAGTGGCGCTTTAAGGCATTTCTCCCTTGGCAAACTATCAAAGAAGCCAAAAACCTCCATCTGCTATATACCAGTCATGAGACCTCCCACTACGCTGTGAAGTGGAGTCACGGCCCATAAGTCGCGCCATATGCACCCTTAAGTCTCGGCCAATACATAGACTATGTCTTAAGATGATTTAGGTGTTTTTTTACGGAGTGTTTATGGATTTTACAAGCACGGGAAACATGTCGGCATCTCGAAGACAAAATATTGGTTGGCTCTACATGAGAAGAAAGCGCTTCTCAATGTGATCATGAGCTGGGATGCATCTGTGAGTGAGAGGAAGTTAAATCAAACTCTTGCAACCTCTCAACTTGAAAGAGCGACAAATGAAAAAAAAACAACATCGAGAAATTTGTTGATAAGTCACATGGCTGAACCTCATTCATATCAAGCGAGAGGGTTTTGAGGCACTTCCTTCATCTACAAGTAGAGGCGATGGCCAATGTTTGACTCAAGGGTTGCGGCTCAACGTAAGACAGATTTGTTTTAATGAACAGTGAGATAGTGACACAGATTTTCTGAAGTACAGTGATGATTGAAAGCTGAGGTAAAAGCATTAATGTTTTCAATGTTGTTTAACTACCATCATGTGTAAGAAAAACCCTTGACAATATGTTCATCAGGCAACCTTCATATGGCTTGGACAGAAGGTTGACAAAGCACAGATATTTTTCCAAAAGAAAAGGCCTCCTTCATTCATTAGCAGTAAGCCAGAGCAATGATTATTTCTATGATTTCTCACTGACTGATAGAAAAAGTATAGACATAATAGGAGATCATTGAAATAGAGAAGTAAAGAGACCAAAAAGGAAAGCAGGGGTAACACTGCAACCCAAGGAGGTCAAGCTTATCTCTTAACAGGTTTTCTCTCAAAAGACAGTTTGCAGTCAAAACAAAACCAAATTGAAGAGTGGTTGATGAGGTGAATCATTGCACAGGCGAAAGAACTAATGATGATTATGTTTTAAAAAATACTGGTCTCTCTACTCATAAAAGGGTGTCTTTCAAATATGCTTATCATGGTTGACAAAGGAAATCTGAGCTTATTTCCCCCAAGAGGCAACACAACTGAACACAGTTGTTCAAAATAATAAAAGGATTTTTTGACATGCCCTCAGATTCTGGAGAAGATTTCAAAACAAGTATAGGCATGCTCATTATTAAAAGGCCAGAGGGTCCTTATCAATACATTTTGAGTAAAGAGAAGAGTGGTAAATAAATTTCCCTTTTCAAATGGACAAAAGTGGAAGGGCCTAAGTGGATGCAACTACATTTTGTACCCACAGTTAGAAAATATGTTTGAAAGACATCTGGTAGTCAAATTATCTTTCACAGTAGTGCCTTGCCGCCTTTTAAAGCACCCGGAGCATACACTTTTGTCTAAAGGCTAAAAAAGAAGATCTATCTCCTTGCAAAATGGTCAAGACCTTTATGCCAACATTTTTCAAAGATAGACCCCTCATAGCACGGTTAAAACCATTTGGGTTCTAAAAACAACCAAGGTATTGTTTCAAAAGCCAAACTGTCAAAACCCTTATAATTCAAAGCACGAGAGGTTTTTTTTTTTAATTTGTTGCATTTCAAAGGGACGAGATACCATTGCAAAATCATTGAGAAAACTCCAAAGCACGAGCAAATGACCTCTCTTGCTGCCCTCGAGACCAGAGAAGAAGTTTTTAAACGCAAAAACAGAGTTTTCAAGGAGTCCAACGATCTGGCGCATTGGGAGAAAGGCACGGCGCACATGGTGCGTGCGGCGCATTGGGCCGATTTTTGCGTAGTAAATCTAACGGCGCGGCGCACCCGAGTCAGTGCGGTTTGTGCATAGCGCCTGTGAGCCCGAACAAAGCCACCAGAAGCGGGTGTGTTGCGCGTCGTTCTTCTTCACCAAAGTGCCGCGCATAAATCCCTTGCTTTCCCGAGATGCCTCCAAACAACTCTGAAGCAAATCAAACTTCTTAGAAAGCATCATCATCTATATCTCGAGGCTGTAAAAGGACAACAACAGTGTTTTGATCTCCCCTTATATAAAATAGACCTCAAGTAAGTAAAATAGTTGGAGGATGTGTGGGAAAAACTGGTGTGAAAGGCAGTAAGGTGCAAGAGGGGCAGTGTTTTGTTGAAGGGAGTTTATATTGTTGAAGGCTACAGGCCTGGTTACCTACATCACAAAAAACAACGGGCTCTATCACCTTGTCCTTTAAACACGGTGACTTTTGAGTATAATTACACATGGGTTATTTGTGTTTTATGATGGTAAATTGATTAGTTGAAAGGGTAGAACTTGAGAAGAGAAAAGCAATATATTGAGTCGTATGAGCTTGGAAGAATTACTTGTGTTATGCTTTTGGATTGCCTCTTGGATGTTCTTGGATGAATGATGAAGGATTGTTGATGGATTCCATGACTTGGTAGAATGGTATAGTGTTTCTTTCTATGTTTTTTCTTCTAGTTTTCATTCATGAATACATGTTTCTTGCTTGCTATAGATCAGTAGAGAAAAAATTTGAGATATGCCCATGGAGGCACCTCAAATTTCCTGTTTCTTCATAGCTTCTTTGTTTTCTTCTTCCTAAGTAACATTAAAGAATTCTTGACTGCTCTTTAAATATTTAGGATATTGTTGCTTGTTTCATTCAT